>MKEJ01027818.1:0-10850 GCA_001753735.1 Embelia ribes
CATAAGATAATTACTAAAAAATGAGTGAATTTTTTGAATTTTGAATATAAAATAAATTACAATTACCATATACTATGATTTTTTAAAAATATTTTTTAGTTGGATTCAAGATAAAAAAAATTAATAATAGAAGATCATTATTAATAATACATGAGTGTAATTTTTAAAATTTGAATATAAAAATAAATTAAAGTTATAATTTATAATAATTTTAAAAAATATTTTTTAGTTGAATTCAAGATATAAAAATTAAGTTACAAATATAAACTAAGAATAGAAAGTTGAAGCATGTTCATTATAAAAATATAGTATATCTTTACTATTCAGCTTAAGTTTGAAAAACTGAAAAGTAAAAAAAATGAATTTTTAGAATTACTACTATGATAGAAACTTAATTTTTGAAAACAAAAAACTGAAAGTAAGATGTTAACCAAATAGGGCCTTAGACTCTTAGTAAATTATAGCCAAGAAAGGTATATTTCCAACTTGGTTATATATATTTTAAAAAGTACTTTTTTATATATTATAAAAATTCTTAATATTATAGAAATATAGATTATACATTAATTTATTTTATTTTTTGAGTTTGCTACTGTCAAGAAAGTTTTTGGTACGAGTTTGAAACCCGAAAAATATAGTGTATGCACCCCTTGAAGGAGTCACCTATGGTACATGAAAGCTCCACTCAAAGCAAATGTATTTCCATTATAAAAAGTACTAATATTACAAAAAAATAAATTAGACAATAATACATATTGATTTATTTCGAAAGTAATAACAAAAAATTGTTGGAATCGATTTTTCAGGAAGGAGTTTGCGAAATGGAAAACTTCCTTATGTGTAACTCGAATTGTAATTATAAAATGTACCAAAATCCAACCGAATTTCCTCGGTAAGTGCTTAGTTGTGTGTTTTTTCTACTACTTTGACATTTGACTAAAACTCGTTTGTCACTTCCAAATCGAGACAAAGCCTGCTACAATTCCAACTCAAAAGTCAATATGTACTTTTAAGGATTTTTATTTTTATTTTTTATCATGCTTAGATGTTGAGTAATAACTTATTAGTGGGAGAAAAATGATGGTTATTTTAAATCCATGTTCCCTCATGTTCATATTTACGGGCTTGTTTCGTAAGGGCTTGAAAGCCCAATTTATTTGCAGAACTCATTTTTAAGTTTAGACATGTTTAGATAGCTAGCTTTTCTTGCTTAAAAAAGCTTTAAGCTAACTGAAGCTAGCTTTTTGTGCAATACTAAATAAACCAACTTTTTAACTTTTAAGCTACAATCAAACAAACCCAGTGTGTTTTGACAATATGCTTGAATGTACATTACTCCATCTTTTGATGTGGTTAGATGCCACCATCAGGGATGAGGAAGATCACTCTAAAGCAAATTCTAACCGATTCCCAAATAGAATAAATTTATTTTCAATTAAAAGGATGCCCTGCCCAACCACATGGTTGCCCCAAGGAAATATATACTATTTCATCATTGCATATCCATGAGATGATGTTATCGATTCAAATGATATATATACATTTAAGTATTGTCTTGATTCGGAATCAAGGGCGTCTATGTCACCATGCAACATACTGTATATAACAGGGTTATTGTACATTTCCCCCATTTTTGGCAACAGAAGTCCCTTCGTGTTTCACACGACCAGTAACTAGTAAAGTCAGTAATGGGAAGAAAAAAATAAAATAAAAAATTACGGCTGTATGAATTATCAGTCACAAGTGAAGCTACAGGCAGAAATGGAAAAACCTTGATGTTTGGATTTAGAATATTGTTTTGGCTTGGGCAGAATGCAACTACTTTCTCCAGCTTTGGGCATTGAATAGATTCAATGACATTGTCATGGCCAGAGACGATGTTGCTCGCTATACATGGAAGGATATATGACCCCTTGAATGGTTTGATCACAGAACCTCCTTCTCAAGTTTTAAAACAGCCATGAATGCTTCTTGCGGCACATCAACTTTTCCAACTGACTTCATCCGTTTCTTCCCTTCAGCCTGATAATAAGCGGGGGGAAAAACAAACAGAAATTGGTTTGCAATAAAGATAAGCAATGAATTTATACCAACGATTTCGACTTCAACTGAAGCTCTTGGTTGTGTTTAGCGAGGCACAAATATAGAATACTTGGAACATTTTAAAATTTTCCACATATGCAGCCAGTAATTGGATTGGCCACCATCTCACAAAACAAAATTTGCCGAATTTCAACAGTTAACCAAGGAGCGCATAAGCAAAAGAACACCTTACCTGTTTTCTTAGCAATTTCTTTTTTCTAGTGATGTCCCCACCTGCAAGAATGGCCAAGAAGTAAATAACGGAGGTTTTGGAAACATAATTTAAATTATCCAAGATACTTGTATCATTTTCTTGAAATTGATATTAATAATGTTTAAGATCCTAACTTGAATTTCTATAAGTTAAGACCATGCGTGCTTCCATTGTGACTTGTGGGTCACGGATTTGTCTTGTTATAAACAACCTCTCTGGAAACAAATGTAAAGTTTTCTACATCAGACCCTTCTAGACCCTGCAATGTGGGAGTTTTGTACACATGACCATCCATATATATAATTTGAATCACTTTCTTCAGCTGTAAAGAGCCATATTTCTCTTCTACTAGTACCTCAAACACCTCTGAGAGAAAATGCACTTAGTCAATTATGTGCCACTATTGAACATTATTGTGGAGGTAATTTGACATATAAGAACAACGGTCCAAGATTTATTCAAAGGAGAAAGAGGCTACCACCAGACCAACAATTCTTAGTATTACTTCATAGTTTAAAATCTTCCATTTCATTATCAGAAGTTTTGAGTTAGTAGAATTGGAGTTTATTAACTCAACAATCTACAAACCATGAATATTGGAAATATTTGAACTACCACATGCTGATACGAAGTAAAAGCATAAGCAAGGACAAGGTCAATCTTGTGCAGTGTCACATATGGAGAATAATAACTTGCATTCAGCCAACAAACTTATTTCTTAAATTGTCAATTTTTTACCAAAATTAGGTCAACACCCATATTTCTCCACATAAGCTACTGAAGCATCAAAATAAATAATCCATATGACTATTTACGAAAACATGATGAAAGAAAGTTGTCCAAAAACATATTTCTCATGCCCCAGTTTAGATAGAGCTCAAGAACGAGAGTGAATAATAAAACAGGCACTTAAAACATTTTTTCCAAATTGGAAACTGGTCCCAAGAGTTTCTCAATGTGTAAAAGCAACTAAAAGCACAGATAACTCTGCCCGAAACAGGCAATATAATATTATATGGATTCACGGATGATATTCGAGTCATATTCTTCCGGAAGCAAGGGCCAAGCAGGATGCATGTCCTTTAAGAAGAATGGATTGTTCAGATTTGTTATCAAACAAATTGGTTTAAACTTGCAATCAAGATGTTTATAAATTGGAACTAAATATCATCATACCGTAGCATTTGGCCAGAACATCCTTCCTAATGGCGGACAGAGCTTCACTTGCAATAACTTTGGAACCTATGCATGCCTGCGATGACATGATAAAATGTTTAACTCAAGCATTTTAAGGAAAAAATTAGGAAGGAATCATTTTCAAGTTTTGCAAAGTCCAACTTTACCCCCTGGATTTAAAACGCATCCAATTACTCATTACACTTTAAGATCTTGACATAACACTCCAGGGAAAATACCGATAGAAAAGATATTCCCGGGAAAATACTGATGGAAAAGATAAATTATCTCACTCATGAGGATTTTGAAATCAGTCAAAATTTTCAGCGCCAGAATAAAATATGGGCCAAAATGGAACATTCCAAATGTCAGACATAATTTGAAAATTTTGAAATGCCAGGGGTAAGTTGCGAAATCAGTTTAGACTAGCCTATATATCGATATCATCTTGAATCAATTAAATTACCAAAATAATTTTTAAAAGTATTGTGATAGAGGACTCCATATGAAGATAATAATGACAGAAAAAATCAGAAAACATGTTTGCTGCTAATTGGAGTTTAAAGTACGGTGGTTTGCGACAAATATTTTAGGTGCTTGTCAACTAGGTTTGATTTCATTGAACAAGGAGGACAACTATGATGCACTTGATAGCGACACATCATCAAGGTGGTGGAGCATGCTTAGTTTGCCCACGGTGGCTCAAAATTCACGGATTGCTTGAGGTGGCATGTCAACTGGTGGTAGCAGTGGTGATTGGTTCTCAAAAATGAACAAATGAAGGTGCTCTATAAGATCACAATGGCTAGGGTTTCTTTTATTTGTTCTTGAAACAAGTAATAAGGATGATTTTAACAGAGTTACAGCTCAGAAGGAAACTGATGATGGACCAGAGAGGCTTTCTTTTTCTTGGTACGAAATTACTAATGATAGTAATAACGGAATCTCTAATATCTTGTTGAAAATTAAACATGATAAATGGAAAAAAGTTAAAGCAGGCAGCTTATGTCAGTTCATTCTGTATCTGAAAAACACAAAAGAATAATCTAGAGTTATAAATCTTTATCATATTACAATCCAGGAATACAGTGGATAAAAATCTTCACAATTAAAGAATATTGTACTATTTGTACTACATAAAACCATAAGATTTTGTTCACAGCTAACAATACCACCTCATTCTTACGTTGGTATGCTATTATTTTAATTTTCACCATTTCCTCACTAACTGTAACGCCAAATACAATATTGGATGTATTCAAGATACGATATTTCTCTTCCACGATTAACGTTGATTCCCCATAATTTACGCACTAAAAGACTTGGATCTTACTCGGAGTTAATTCCACATAATTTATGCACTAAAAAGACTTGGATCTTACTTGGATGGGAACTTTAAACATTTGGCGAGGTATAAGTTCCTTTAGCTTTTGAGTTAATGCCCTCCCCACTGCATATGCCTGAAAAAGAATGAAGTTCACAACTCAGCCAACCAATCGTTTAAAGGGGGTATGAAATGTAAGGTGAAAAAATTTCAACATGCAGAATGTCTAAGAGCCAACTAGCTTGCAAATTATCTGTATTTTTCCATCAAGTAAAACAAAAAAAAAAACTTTGAACAAGTTGACCAGCTAAAACAACAAATAAATACCAAAGGCAGAAGATAAAAAGAACCAACTTCTAAAGAAAGGAATACCTTTAAAATTGACATCTCTTATCTAACTACTCTTTAGAAAGTACCAATTCTATAAAGTGTTTCATACACTTTTTGTTCCAACAATGTCCTTCACTTTATAACTTTATAGCAAAAGCTATCACGTCCAAAATTATAATTTAATTTATCTTAGTTTGCAAGTTTTTTATTAAGAGATAATATTATATCTTTAGAAATTAAAATTGATAATTATCAAATCAACAAGAGATAAATTGTAATTTAATTAATCTTAATTTGCACATTTTTTTATTAAGAGATAATATTATATCTTTAGATATTTAAATTGATGATTATCAAATTAACAAAAAATAGATTTAAATAGATTACAATATGGATCATATTTTTAAAAGATAATATTGCTATATCGTTAGGGATTATTACAATAATAGGGATTATTACATTATTAAAAATATATTTTACGAGCACCGAACTTATAAATCCAATACAAGACTAGCCGATCAAAATGGAAGCTAATTATTTTTTATACATTTATATTACCAACACCAACTATCGAGAAAATTGATATTGTTCAAGAGAATAAGTATAAAACGTTCACATTCTATCTTGCAATGATTAATTTTTCAAAATTAGTTGTTATCAAATTTTTTTATTCTTTGATCTCAATATAATTTATGTAAATACATGTGATATTGGATTCATCTATATTCTAATTAAATATTAATTTTTGTTTACAACAGAATTTGTCTTATAGTACATATATAATATAAAGGTTTTCTTCTTGAAAGAAAATAAGAAAGTAATGAATCCTTGTATATATACACAATATAATTTGAGTGTTTTTTATTTTTTATTTTTGTATATATGTATACATATATGTTACCAATACAATTAATTCCAATGGACCCTGTGAAGAAGTGCTTTTTCTGGGGAACGCAAAAAGCCAACATTAATGGGACAGAGAGAGAGACCGATCATTGAACCTGCCGGATTTTGAATGAACTGGGTACCAGATTTTCAAAACCGATGGTTCAACCACCTGGTCAAGCAATTTTTAATAAATATATCGATTTTAGTTAATTACTAGGTAACCAGTACATGTCCACTCGAAAATTGAGCCGATTCAATCGGTGAGTCTAGGCCAAATTTTAAAACATTGCTTTAAACCCTCAATCTAGCATTAATATTGTACTTGTCATCCTCCAAAAATATATATATATAACTCTATTATAAAAGTATTAAATATCTAAATTTTTTTTTTTATTTTACAATCCAAAAATACTCCTCTCACTATTATAAAATTATGATTATTTTATTGAATATTTTGAATGAAAGAAGAGTAATGTATTAAACAAAATATATATATCATCACTTAACTAATATCTCATGTAATATTCAATTTTTAAAATTATGCATGGAATAATTATGGCAATGGTCCCTATAGTTTCAATAGTAATTCTTTTTTATCTCTGTAGTTTCACTTGTAACAATAATAATTATCAGAGTTTGAAAATTTGACAAACTTGATCCCAAAATTTTAAAAAACGACATATTTAGTATCACCTATAACTTTTTCTCATATTTATAATCCTACAATACTCAAAATAAAAGAAAATATTAACATTAAATATCATTAAAATATTAAATTACAACAAAATAAATAACCTATGGGTAACTTCGTATATTTTCATTATTTACAAATGACTTTAAGTTCACAATAAATACTATAATTTTAATGAATGTAAAAACAAGAGATAAAAATTAAAACCTCACTATCAAAGTTATCTTATTTTTAATTAAAATGCTCTCCAAATTCTCACACTTATGTAATTATCACCTTTAAGTGTAACTAAGTAACAATTATTATAAATATTACTAAGAATTTAATTTAAAAACTATGTGAACAGTTGCTCAAAATGACTGTAAAATAAATTCGTTGATCCAATTTCAATATGAAATTTGGATTGTTAGAAGGAGTTAGGCCAATTAGTGTATTGATGCGACTTCAACAATTGCAATACGAGAAAAAGATTGAGATTATTTTTTGACTAAATTTAATATATTTAAATTTTTTCTTAATTTAAAATTTTGTTTCTTTATTATGTGTTATGTTACTAGCATGTAGCTTGTGTATTGCATGAGTTGTATAAATAATGGTCTTATTTTTAAATTTTTAGTTTTATATTTGTTTTAATTAGTTATGGCATAGAGGCATTTTATGAATATGAGATGAAAAAACTTAATAAAATATTTTCAATGCATGGGACAAATAAGCTTATTTGTTTATAAGAATATGGGACTAAAATTTTTATTTACTTTTAATTTAATTTATTCTTAATAAATTTTATATTTAATTATGTTTAGAGAAATTCTAATGTGATAATATTTTGTAATAAGATAATATAATTTAATAATTTTTTTTTTCAAATAAGTTTTGGTTGATGGAGTTCTATGATATTTATATTATTTGAAAGCTTAAATTTATGGAATACATGTCAATTAATTATACAAAAAATTATCAAAAATATAACCAAAAATAATTAAATGAAAAACTTTATATAATTCTCCACCATAAATAGATTTTTATCTTTTTAATTATAATATTTATCTTTTTATTCCATATTTTATATGTTTCCAATAAGATTAGGTTTAGAGAAATTTTGTTATGGCTATATTTACAAATAAAATAATTTATTTTTAATAAGCTTTATTTTACAAAAATATTTACTTTTGTGAAATTCTAGTATGACATATTTTTATTTAGAAATCCAAAATTTGTAGAATATGTGTTAAATGACTGTGTTAACATATGTCATGATTAGAGCGAAAGTAACAGAAGATACAAAATTTATAACAATCAATATCTAATTCTATTCTAAAATTATGTTCTTCCTTTTTTTTTATGCATATTTTGTACCTAAAATATCCCTATTAATTTTTTAAAAAAAGAATATCACATCACAATTTTACAATTAAGATGTTAAACAGTAAGTGTGTCTAGCATATTTTCTTGTTAGTTGCACGTATGACTTGTCTAATATATCCAATCATAATCAAATCGATTTTGTGATAAACCAAATCCAATCTAATATTAATGCATATATTAAAATTTTATCTCTATTTTCATGAATTAATGGAGAGTAATAAGTTAACCTTATCATTATTTAACTAAAAATATTTGTGTTGTGATTTTTCAAATATTACAACATAAATTAAGAAGAATGCCAAGTAGTAATATTTGCTTGTGGTGTCTTTTTTCTAAATTTCTTTTGGTTTTGTTTTCTCTTTTACAAAACAACTTAAAGAGAAATGATAGTTCCAACTATAAAATTTATCCGATTTTCTTACTCATTGGCGTGATAAGATGAATATTTGGATGTAGTTGGTTTCTAGATATATTGCATTAATGACTCAACTAAGATCATTTGTCACGTCAACGAATAAAGGAATATGGTAAAAATTTCAGGTGGGGTTAACATTGCTCTAACTTAAATTATTGAAGGTTATTTCTTTATTTTCAAATAGATGTGTCCTTGTTGTAACATTTTTTAAAAATATTATATACATTAAATGTTAATATTTTAATCTCAATTTTTACTAGGCCTAACCCTTGGAAGATGATATATTTTTTGTTTTCACATTAAATGACCAAACATTGGTTATATTTTCTAAAATTAGAACTTGAAATATCTTTTTAAATGTAAAAATCAAAATTATTAAAATGCAAATTATTTATGGTACAATAATGGCCATTATATTATAGGCTTTATTCAGGGTACATACATGACGTCACATTGGATCCGTACAAGGTCTCCCTATAATTTTTTAGAATTATTAGTTTAAGTTTTTAAACACGTTTAAGATACTGGGATAAATACGTGATTAATAAAAACACATTATGAGTTATTATTGCGTATAGACTCATTAAATTTATTTTGACATGTGTTATTAATATTTTCTTATGATCCACATATGCTTCATCTTATTTATTTTGCTCCTATTTTGTGGTATTTTTATGAATATTGGAACTAATTTGTATTTTATGACTCAAGATTAACTTTGCTTTATAATTTTCTTAGAAAACCCATGATGTGAATGGTGAGTCCAAGCAAAGGTAATACGAAAGACTAATCAAATGAGATTAACTATCATTTTAAATCTAAAAAATAATAATAAACAAAATAACTAATTAAGATTAATTTTGAAAATTTAATAATAATAATCTTATTCTCTTCCTAATATTTTTATTAATTTGTACTAATATTTTGTTTAATAATAATAATTTTCTACCTAAACTCAAAAGTAACATCTGTATATGATCTATTCATTTCATACTAATAAAACTTGCAAAGAAACTGTTAACCCTAGTTTTGATCAAATATATTTTGATGATGAAAAATGAGTAAAAAACAAAGTTTAATTTATGCTCATTAGGAGACTAATATTTGAGCAAGTTTATGTGAAGGTACATAGTCAATTACAAGCTCAAAACACAATGAAACTTGAAGAAAAATAAGTCTCGAAGAAGTACAGATCTAAACGACATACTTTAAGCAAAGTTGTACGGTAAAATGACCATATCTACTAGCCCGTAAATCCAATGTATATATACAACCATGACTACAACGATAATTCAAATATCTATAAGTTTTATGTTTTGACGACAATCCAATTCAAAATGAAAAAGGGTCAAAATGAAGCAAAATAGTTCAAGCGTTTAACACAGATACTGTTTCGTAAAATGGGCATATCTTACAGCTCGTAGATCTAATAAAAGTCTATTTTAAATGTCTGGAAAGGGAATTCAAATATCTACAACTTTTATGTTTTGACGAAGACCAACTTCCAAGGCGAAAAGGGTCAAAACAGCCAAAAACACAACAGCAGAAAAGTTGACCCGCATTGACCAATGGATGGTGACGTGTCCGCGCAGAAACGACACTGTGTCGGCACACGTACCAGTTGTCCATGCACGGACGATAGTATATCCGCACACGGACAAGATATTGTTGATTTCATTCCCATATCTCGATGATTTCTTCGCCATATCTCGATGATTTCTTCCATATTTCGAACCAAACTCAAGCACTATAAATAGGGGACTTGTTGAAGAGTTCAAATCATCCCATTGAGCAACAGTTTATTTATCTATCTCTCTTACTACTTTTTTAGCCTTATTCTTAAATCTTCATATATTTAAAGGCTTTATTGGCTTTAGTTTTAGAGTCTAGAGTTGTACGTCATTTGAAATGTTTTGATTATAACTTGAAGGGTAGTCTTAAGTAGAAAGAAGCTGGTATTTGTGAAGCTAGCAATTGGTGCAAACATTTGTTGATAAAGAAACCTCAAGCAACGCGTGGAAGAGTGGATGTAGGGGATCAACTGATGTTTGGCCGAACCACTATAAAACTCTGTTTGCAATCTCTATTCCTTTTAACTCTTTTTATATTAGTTATTTGTTTTATTAATATTCTTGTGATAAAGTATTTAAAGGGCTATTTTATTAAAAAAAAATTAAGTTTTATTTTAACATAATTTACCCCCTTCTTGTGTTTGCCTAATGGTCAATAGAAACCTAATAAAAGTTTTATCAGCCTAAATTGATATTTTTAGTTACAAATTTTGTATCCTTTTTTTTTTTTTGTCTAATAGTTAAATATTTTATTTTAATTATTTCGTTATATTATTTTCATAAAATTAACATGC
>MKEJ01027820.1:4074-14925 GCA_001753735.1 Embelia ribes
AAAAGATTGGAGTGAGTTATTTCTAATTCTAAGTATGAATTTCTTATAGGATAAATAAATTTTTAGAAAATAAAATGAGAAATGCTGGTAAGAATACTCTTCGAAGCCGGAGGGGGCATATAACTTTTATCAAGAGGGCAAAGTCTGTACATTATGTGAAAATATGCATATTCTGTAGCCGTTGAATATTGTAAAATTTTGTATAAATACTCATTGTGACTTGATGAAATTTAAACTGCAACCTATAATATCGGAATTACATATTTGACATTGTTTCAATCATCTTTACGTTGTTAATTTTAATTATAATTAGATCTATCAGACATTTAGTATATTTTAACTCAAGTCACATTATATGAGTTATTACAAGCTATCAGTTTTGTAGATATAATGAAAAAAATAGTAAATGAGAGCAGTCTATGGGGGATAAAATATAAATTTTTTAATATAAAATAAGGAACATATGAAATAAAATGCAAGTTAATTGTTACTCGACTGCCTCAAATTGATTGTTGAAAAATTATTTCTGCCAAGCATAGTTGGCGAAGTAAGAAACAAAAGTGGGAATTGTTACGGGAAATAAAAATATGAAACGAAGCATTAAAAATAGGGGCAACGAGAAATACTGATATTATTAATTAAATTATAGTATATGTTGATCTACAAGAATATTAATTATGTATATGGAAAATTATATGTAATTACAATTATTTTCACATAAATTCAAGTAAAATACTTTAAATTATACGAAAACAATATAACTACCATATAAAAATAATTTATTTTATATTTCTTTTCTAGTTTCTTCATTTTAAGGAAATTTTTTGAAATTAAGTTTCTAATAAAAGTTTAAAAAACACATAGTTCCCATTTAGAAATGGCTTCTAGGGAAAATAAATTTCCCATTTCAAACTGAATTTTCTAGTAACTGTACTACCAAGGCAACCCACTTCATCCTATTTTTTCTTTCATATGAGCAAAACAAATATTTCCTTCGTCAATAAATTATTATTACAGCTTGATTGGCACGCAATTTTATAGAACAATCAAAATTTCAAGTTTTGAATTGACATAGACGAGATTTGAAACTATAAAATATTATTTATTTATCCTTCAAAAAAATTATTATTTATTTTCATTCTTATTTTATTGTAACGAGTATTAGTGATAGTTTACTGGAATTTCAATAATTAAATATCCAAAATAAGTGTGCAATAACATTTTGTTAATTCAAAAGTCAAAATGCAATCACGCGATACTGAACATGAACTCAAGCCCTCTGGACAAAATAAGTTATGCCCATATTTTCTTTTCTATAAAAGTTTATAAAATAATATTTACATATATGGATTGGAGATGCCCTCTCAGTTTACAAATAATTGTAGCAATTTGACTGATACATAATTTTATACAAAAATTAAAAAAAAAACTTTTCAAGTTTTGATTGATTTGTATTTTAAGCTTTGTCCAATTCTTATACTTACTAATTGTGAAGATTAGTAGTTGTAATTTTAAGAATTTTAAAATGAGTAGATATTTAAAAAGTTTAGTGCAACAATAACTTTTGGATGTTACGAAAAATGATTCATACTAATTATTTGTGGTGGGAAAAATAAATTTTTAGACCTAGGGCAATAGAGCTCCATCCCACATAGGTCAGCCCATGATTAGAAGTCTCAGCTTTTTTTTTTTTAAAAGTTCACTAGAAGTATTTCAAAATTAAGCTCCAATATATTGAAATGGGCCGGGGGTGCGGGGTAGTTGGTGATCGATAATTCCTGCTTATCAATTTATGGCAACTAATTTTAAAATTAGTAGCCATAATTAAATATATGAGTCTTATACCAAAATTTAATTTAAAAAAATCTATCTAATTTTAGCTTATTTTATAGTTTTAAAATTAATGGTATAGATGCCAAGAATAGAAATTGCCAATCAAACTGCAGCTAACCCCTTTCGTCCAACTATGTTTACTCCATTGCAACACAAAGATGGTTGAATAATTTATTGGGTAATTTAAACTTTGCCCCCACAAGGTTTCGGATAATTTCACATCCCCTCTAAGATTTCTGAAATTATACTCTCTCTCATGAAGTTTGGTAGCCATTATATTTTATTCTCAAAATTTCGAGAATCAAAGTGAAAGTAAAATCATTTATAATATGTAATTCAAAACTTTACTAAAATATTTCTTAAATAGTGTCTTTTGTATAATTTTTTGTTAAAAAAGTTATTGCTTACAAATTTAATATACTTTTATTGCAGTGGTGATTTTTCTCTAAAATTATTTAATATCAAGTTCTAAATTAATAAAATTAGGAAATTAAGTAAGGGTAACTTGGACTATAAGTGAGGGAAACGTGTAATTTCTGAAACCTCAAGAGGTAATCTGAAATTTTCAGAAATCCCATGGGGGAAACATATAAGTTGCCCTAATTTATTATATAAAATAAACTCGTACATATAGATAACTAGCTAGGTAGGTAGATTTCTAGCTATCTAGCTTGATAGATAGATAGGCTGGCCCCGGCATTTTTAGAGGTTATTATTATTATTCAAAATATTTTTCCAAAATAATATGATCATGCTACACTTGCAAAATGCTTATTAGTATATGCTTGCCACACGATTAATTTGCATAAGGGAAGATTAAAATCTGGTTAATTAATTGTTACAGTAAAAGTGTCTTCTGATACGGTTGTTAGAGATATCATAAATTATTTAGAAAAATTGATGTGACGCATATGAAACTATTGAATTTTGTAGAAGAAATAACTTTTTAAAAAGTCAAATTTAAAAGTTAAATGAGAAAGAGCTCTTATGCTTTTGAATTTATGACAGGTGCTTACATTCTACTATTCACCTTTCCAGTGCTGTTCATTGCTGTCTTGGGTTCAATATATCTTCAGTTGGGAAAAATATACATTTCCAATAATATTGGGAGGTAAATAAATCTGCAACGTTATGATATTTTCTCAGTATTGGATACATTAATTAAAAATATACCACCAATATATAGATGGATACAAAGTTGATTTAGTCTTTTCTTAAATTTGATTTGATCAAATAAATTATATTCATAATAAGGCTAAGCTTGAGCACTATTTTTTTATAATGTTCGACTTGGTAACACGCTTCGTTTTGCTACTGGAATTTTTTTAATCATTAACATGCAATAACTTGAAAAACTGATGAATACTTGAGCTATAATTCCGATAAGAAAACTATTCATTTGATTTCTACAAATGTATTCCGGTTATTGCAAAAACTAATTGCTTTGTATTCTATTTTTCTTTACCAAAACACTG
The DNA here is from genome assembly GCA_001753735.1 of Embelia ribes. NCBI lineage: Eukaryota > Viridiplantae > Streptophyta > Magnoliopsida > Ericales > Primulaceae > Embelia > Embelia ribes. Next base: position 7,383 of record MKEJ01027820.1, read on the forward strand.
AAACCCTCATTAAGCTTTTTTTATTTCTTATTAGTTTTTCTAATTTTGAATTTCCATTTTATTGAACAGCAATTGGAAAAAACATGAGAAATTGGCAATATTGAAGAGGCCTATGATAATGAAAGGATTAGGGATTGTTACAAGGACAGAGCTAGTTTTCTTTGTGACGTTCATTGCTCTTTTGGTTTGGTCTTTCTCCAATTACCTGCGGGTCAACTTAAATGAGACTAACCACCAAACAAATGCAAAGAATGGGAAGAAAATGTAAGAAATATTCCCATTCATTGCATGTATGTCAATTGTAGGTCCCATAAGTATTTCTGCATCAAATATAATCATCATCCAACATTTCTGTACGAATTTGTAAACATAAATATAATTTTTTTCTTATTTCTAGCTAGCGAAAATTATTAATATATTTTCTAATACACGTTTCATTTTAAATCCTTTGCAAGCACCTATTTTGCATCAAAATTCTATAAGATCCCTCATTAACTTTACACCTAATTAAGATTACGGATGAGTTTTTTAAGATTAAAAAAAAAAAAAAGATTACGGATGAGTTGTTTAAAATCTGCTATTTGGTTCGTTATTTTTCTAATAATTTTGATCATCCTACACCTTTTAATATATATTGTCTACTTTGCAATTATGCTTATCTCCTTAACTAACTGGCTCTTAATTTCTGTTCACTGATGGTGCCCACAAAAAATTGACAATTACACTTTTTTCTATTGAAAATACATCTTTTCTCTCGTTCTTACAAAGTTGAAAAATATTTTTAAATTAACATTAGCTGGTCTTTTTTAAATGAGCCTTTTTTGAAAAGTAAATACACCCTACTGTTAAAGCTATTATCCCATTCCGACATTTGAATACATTAATGTGTGTTATAAAATAAGGCCTACTGTTGCGAGTTAGAGTCACATAAGCTTGTTTAAAATTATGTTCTAACTTCCTTTGTATTCACTTATTGGGCTTGAGGATTCGAATTTAGCCAATGAATAAAAGTGTAGAAACTTTTGAACTAACACTAAATTTTGAGCGAGTGCAGATCCTCTAACCCTTTCTATTAGCTCCCCTTTTTTTGTTCCCTTGGTACTTAACAAATTAATTTATGACATGTAATAACTTCTAATATTATTACATATCTTTTAATTACGAAAAAACAATCATTCATTATTGTTATTATACAATTTTCTATGCTTCGACTTCATAGTTCCGTTTAGTACAAATACTAAAATTGAAGGTTAAATTGCTAAATAATGTTAAGTTTTCTTAATTTCTTGATGTGTAATTGTATTCAGAATAATTTCACATGCGGTAAATTAATTTATTAAGAATTTTGGGATAAAAAATACAAAAGGGCATATAAGGGAACATATAGAAGCTGATAGAGGATCTGGACTCAGTACAATCAACTTTAAAGATTAATTTGCGTAAATTACTCGAGATCAATTCCAATCACGCTCATTGGGCTTAAAACTCCTCGATGATCAAAATGAGTTTGGATGGTTAACTTTACATAATTTTATAACAAAAAATCATAGGAGCTTTTGTTTTCCATTTTATTAAATTTTTCAGGTGGGAAGAAAAATTATATAGTGTAGCTCTATGTCTAGGTCTGGCAGGGAAAATAGTCCTGGCCTTCCTGTTTTACCCAGTGACTCGTGGCTCTTCGGTGCTACCACTGTTTGGCTTAACCTCGGAGGCTAGCATAAAGTACCATATATGTCTCGGTCACATAGTCATGACATTCTTCACGGTTCATGGTGTTTGTTTCATTGTCTTTTGGGCTTCCACTGATCAATTATCGAAGGTAATTACTTGGATATCATCTAAATTCTCGTAATACTTCTTTAATAAAAATTTTAGTGTCCGTCGTCACTTATTGGTAGCAATCCCAATCTACATTGCTATCCAAACTGGAAACTTCATACTCATTAACATAAAGATTATTTCAACGTGTAAATCGATACAAATTTTTATATTACTTTCTTTCGCTTTTTATATTTATTTTTTTTGGCTGGGAGAAGCTTTATAAACTCTTTTCCATTCCAATTGCATTGGGCCTAAAGCTCTATATTTGCCGGAGAGAAAAGGGAAAAAGTCTTTCAAAGCACTTGTTAAGTCTTAAAGATAAAGCCCGTTGACTTATTTCTTGATGATGTTGACCAAGTGTTGATGAAAAATGGGAGAAATCCAATAGCAAAGAATCTATATCAGGGTATACTTGCCGTAGTGGTTGACAAAAGAATTTTTAATTACTTAATCTATGAAATGGGCAAAAAAAAAAAAAATCACGGGCAAATAGTAGGCTTAAAAAAATTCGTACTTTATATGATGAATTTTCAAAGATCCAGAGGGCAGTGGCCACCCCTGCACCCTTCTCGATCTGCCAATGACAGGTAGTGGTGTAGACGAGCCCAAGGACAGCGGGCCTGTCTTGGCCCGACCCTCCGTTCGGTTTAAGTTGAAGGCCTGCTAGAGGGGTGATATGTAATGCAAGCTAGTAAAGCAGGATGTATGTATAATTTGAAAAAACTACGGGGGGTAAGTTTTCAAAAGTTGAGGTGGGCCCTTGGATTAGAAATTACTAATACCAATGGCAAGTGGGATATTTACACGTTTAACTTGTCATATTGTGCACATTTTTAGCCATTTCCATAAATTTCTACTTTCATTCAAGAAAAAATCAGCAAATATTCATTCTTTCATCACTTTAAATCATTTTGCAGATTGTGAAATGGGAGGCAACCGGAGTACCCCACATACCCGGCGAGCTGGCACTTCTGTCGGGCCTGGCTCTGTGGGTGACAACCTTACCTTGGATCCGTCGAAAGATGTTTGAGCTGTTTTACTACACACATCACTTGTACATATTGTTCATTGTCTTCTTTGTATTCCATGTGGGCATCTCTTATGCGTGTATAGTACTTCCCGGTTTCTACCTCTTTATGGTGGATCGGTTCCTTCGGTTTTTGCAATCCCGAAAGAGAGCTCAACTTGTTTCCACCCGGGTTTTGCCTTGTGAGACTTTGGAACTCAACTTCTCAAAGACCAAAGGTAACTAGTGCTAGATATAGTCTCAATTGGCAATCATACTAGAACTTGAGTACGCGATTTTCTAGTGGATCTCATTAGAGTTTGAGTATGCGGTTTTTTAGATTGCTCGATTTAAATGATTGATAAGCTACCATGGTTGAATTTAAACATATCAAAATTTAAATTCATGATGAGTTAACAATTATCCAGTCCCTACCATAAAAAGGAAAAACTTACACATTGATTGTCTCTCAAAATTAAACTAATAAGCACAGTTTGACTTATACGTGGTTTTAAGCAAAATTAAATTCTAGTATTTAATTTTACACTTTCAACCCTGTTCTACTTAGTTGCAAAGTTTATCATTGTCATTGTGCCCAACCTTTTGTGCTTTCAATATAAATAACTTTTAGCAAAAGTATAACTTTGTTTACAATTGTCCAGGATTGATTTACAACCCTACAAGCATAATGTTCATCAATGTGTCGAGCATTTCAAAACAACAATGGCACCCATTTACCATAACCTCAAGCAGTAGCCTTGAGCCCGAGACGCTTAGTGTTACCATTAAGGGTGAAGGAAGTTGGACCAAGAAGCTCTACCAAATGGTCTCGTCACCTTCCGTTGATCATCTTGATGTGTCTGTTGAAGGCCCTTATGGACCCTCTTCAACAGACTTTTTAAGGTACTAAGCTTGTGTCCTTTGTTAATTTCCATTACATCAAAAGAAAAAAAATCACAGTAATGCTCACTCGTAGTAGAGCATCGCATACACTCAAGCTTGTTAAAAACTCGAGATTTACTGGAATTTGGGGCCTCTAAACTTGAGTTTTGACTAGGTAACATTGAGAAAATACAGGAATATATAAAGAACAAAGGTTTCACTATACGACTTCAACCAAGGACTTGTTTGTCCAGTGCATTTAAATGAACTTTTTGTTAGCGTGTCTTTAAGTAAAAAAGTTACTAAAACCTATATGTTTGAATATTGTGGCATTTTATTATTAGAGCATTGCCCACTTATTCGGACATTTACCAAACATTACTATATATGTTACATACATAATGAAATTATTTTCTCAGCCTGGACGACAAAATGAACAAAAATTAGCTGCCTCGTCTTTTAGGTACAACCAAATAGGAATTCTGAGAATGTAACTAGATACTTATCCTTTGAGTTTTGAAGTAACCTAGACAAAGAGAAAACAAGGAAATAAAATAGTAGTCGTTAAGGTGAAAAACTTGTTATCAACTTAAGATTATAGTCCATAAATATTACATGGTCTATTTTCTTGTCAACTAATAAAAATTTTATGATTGCAGGCATGACACACTTGTGATGGTGAGTGGAGGTAGCGGCATAACTCCTTTCATCTCCATAATTAGGGAACTACTATTCATTAACCAATCCCTAAAATTCAACACCCCTAAAATTATTCTAATAACTGCGTTTAGATCCTCCTCAGATATCGCAATGCTCGACCTGCTCCTCCCCATCTCGACCACCGCCTCTGAAATGTCCGCCTTGAATCTCAAAATCGAAGCCTATGTCACACGAGGAAACAACCCCAAAAACCATGATGAGAACCCGATCCAAACCAAATGGTTCATGCCCAACCTGAATGACGAGCCCATTTCCCCAATACTTGGGCCCAACTCTTGGCTTTGGCTCGGCTTAATTATCTCCTCATCATTTGTGATTTTTCTTCTCTTTATGGGTATTTTGACTAGGTATTACATATATCCAATTGACCATGACACAGACCTAAAATACTCGTCCACTTCTAGAGTTGCTCTAAATGTGTTGCTTATTTGCATATCCATAGCTATCGCAGCTAGTGCTGGATTTTATTGGAACAAGAGGGAAAATCAAAAGGAAATTAATCAAACAAACAATTCTGAGGATGTCGCCTCACCTGGATCATGGTATTATAATACGAATATCGAGTTGGAGAGCCTCCCTCGAGAGTCGATTGTTCAGAGCACCACCGTGCATTATGGAGAACGGCCCAATTTAAAAAGTAAGTCACTTGGCAATTACTTAACGTTAAAACCAAGGAATAGAAAGCACGGTATACTTCTTCTTCTTCTTTTTATTATTATTTTAATAAAGAGTAGCACATGTATTTTATTTAAAAAGGAAAATTAGTACTGTAAGTTGAACATTTGAGGTTTAAATTGAGAAGAAGTATCATTTACTTTTTTTTCTTAGAGAAGTAATTGTGAAAAATGATAATTATGCAGGAATTTTGTTGGAGCATACAGAATCAAGTGTAGGAGTACTTGCCTCTGGGCCCAAGAAATTGAGACATGAAGTTGCAAAAATATGCTCATCTGGCTCTGTGGATAACTTGCATTTTGAGTCAATAAGCTTCAGTTGGTAAATAATTTGTACTAATAAAGTGATAATGAGATTTGACTAGAATTAAGATATTTGGTGAGTTATATTAAAATGATCCGGAGAATATGTCTTATCTCCATCCTTCCTTATCATAGCTCAACTACATATATGTATATTCCAAGTAACATTGCTACAGAATAAATAAGAAAAATTTTCCATTGTACAGAATAAATAAGAAAAAATTTCCAGTCTTTTGGTACTTTTAACTTTAGGATGGTATTAAAACATTTTATTCTTGAACCTCAAATTCCACCAAATTCTGCCATTGGCGCTGAAACTGGAATACCTAGCTTTTGTCGCATCATTCATATTAACCGCGAACAAACATGTTCTTCTATCCCATAAGCTGTCCGTTAGATCTCCACGGGAGAAGACAAAATGCGACCTCCACATTGTTTTCTTCAATTTTGGGGTAGTATTGTCCGATTTGCCCAATGGCTTAAGATTATTATTTCGGCTAAGGAAATTTTGGTTTTCCTTTTCCAAATAAAAGGTCAACGATTTATGAAAAAAAAATTGAATTCTTTCTTTTATTTTTTATTTTTTAAATTAAGCATTCTAACTGTGAATTATTCTTAAAATTGAATTAGCGAGTACAAAAGCATTAAGCGACTATGACTAAATTATTTTTTTTTTCACTCGGTTGACTATAGGGAAACCAACCATAGGCGTGATAATTCTTTGTAATATTAAACTTTTACTAAAACAAAATGAAACCTGATTATTTCTTTTAAGGTCATGATCTCTCTCGGGGGTTGAACTAGTTTACAAAATTGTGCAATATGGACATATCAAGTACTAACGTGATCGTAGAAATTTCACTTGAATTATAATATTTGATGGATGATTTATCGAGATTTGGAGAATATGCTTTATCTTTTTTCTTATTTAAGTGTAGAGCGCAACAACTGGTTGGACTAAATTTGTTGTTTCTGTTTGTTTTTAGCTGCCTCTATATGTATAATTGACTTATCTTCCAAAATTGACATATATTAAATGAGGGTATGACAAAATTTTATTTTTTAGGACGTTAGAGGATAGGTTCTTCAGCGTAAAATCCTCGTGCTAAATTTGGTATTCTTCAGAGTAATACAATGTAAGATTGTTTCATGTTAAATTATGGAGCGACTTAAATAGTTTTAAGTTACTTCATTTTCCACGATAAAGGCAAATTTCTGTGCAAATATTTTTGCTCAGAAGTCCAGTGGAACACCATGTCGAGGAATATCATTTATAACTAACGACACACTTTTAGTCGCACATGGACTAACATGCTCGAGATTTGATTGATAATATATGGGATTATGAATTCTCATGTACAACCGTTATATAATCATTCACTCCCTCCGTTAGGGTTACAAATGAACCTAGTCGAGCCAATCTAAGCCGAGTCATGAGCATTGTTCGTATTTGGCTTATTTGCTTAACGAGCCTTATTTTTTTTATTTAGGCTTGACTTGTTTATAAATGAATGAAGCCAAACTAAGTTGACTCCAAGCCTGATTTTGTTAATGAACGTTTAATTACTTTATATTCCTACCTATCAGTTATTGAATTGAAAATTCAAATATTTTTAAAAAGCCTATATAAGTAGGATGTGTTATGAAGTTAAATTCAAATTACAACTTACGCTTGATATGCTATATATGACAGATAAAATGTCTACATAACTTTTCAGTTTCATTTTTTAAAGAAAATATTACTTTTTTGACTTAATTTTATCTATTAACATAAGGTGAAAGATAATTACTAATGAAAAAATGCATAATATTGTCACTATTAAACGTTAAAATTGTTAAATAATTATACTAATAAAATAGTATGCCAATTATTTAAAATTTACTATATTAAATATAAAATATATATGTCTATGGATGTAGACTTACTCTTTATGATATCTCTCTCTATATATTATAAAATCAATCAAATGAGCTTGGGCTCTTAAGGAGCAGAACTAGGATATGTTCAAATTTGACTTGTTTATCAAACGAACCCCATCTCTCTTTCTCTATTTTTTCATATTTTCTAAATAAAAATAAATTTGATAAGAGGTGATTGGCTGCATTTAAAGGCTTATATCAATATTTCAATTTATTT
>MKEJ01027822.1:0-10223 GCA_001753735.1 Embelia ribes
GTGAATCGATGCGTATCGGACGATGCATATCGTATATCGCCGATATTGACAACCATGGTTGTAACCACTATTAACTAATTTTTTCTTAATCCTAGTGAAAATTTAAACAAGCCTATTAATTTGGCACGGAGGGAGTAGTAAACTTCCGGTGTAATGACAATGTTGCTAGTGCAATTGTACATTGATTGCTATGAGATTTCGTACATTGGAACAGGGGACTGGGCTATAACTACATTGGAAAAAATTTCAATGTCCGAGTCTCTGCAAAATGGTTGTGCAAGTACATCTTTAATGTTTCACTGATTGCAGCATCGTGGGGAGAGGCGAGGCCTTGGAGGAATATTCTTTGATGATCTTAATGACTATGATCAAGAAATGCTTCTTTCCTTCGCCTCAGGTAGACATTGTGTGTTTTCAGGGCTTGTTTTTGCTGCTTCGCTTTGAAGCTTCAGTTCTACTCACAGTTGTGGTTATCGAAACGAACTCTCAAGTCCCATTGGATTTTGATAGAGAAATGATGGAAAAGTGTATTAAAATATAATCTGTTTATTTGCATCTGCAGAATGTGCTAATTCGGTCGTTCCTGCATACATACCCATAATAGAGAAGAGAAAAGATACTCCATTCACAGATCAGCACAAGGCATGGCAGCAATTAAGGCGGGGACGTTATGTAGAGTTCAACTTGGTACCTGCTCCAACTCTTTACAATGTTTGCGAGGACATAATTGAAGCCTGATTGTCAAAGTCTCTTATTTTTTTCTTCGTTTTTCAAAGGTTTATGATAGGGGAACAACATTTGGCCTCAAGACTGGAGGCAGAATCGAAAGTATTCTTGTTTCTCTTCCACTGAGTGCACGATGGGAGTATGATCATGTAAGCTTCCTTTGCGTCATCTATTTTGCTCTTTGTCTGGATGTTTACATAAGGTGCTAAAGGGTAAATTTCTTATCTGTGGTAGTGTAAGGAAATTTTCGCTTCTTTATGTGCAGAAACCAGAAGAGGGAAGTGAAGAATGGAAACTACTGGATGCTTGCATAAACCCAAAGGAATGGATCTAATGACTTCTTAGCATGATAATTTTTGTGCCTTAGTGAGTTTTTCTTTTTGCCATTCGTATTTTAGTCTATGCGAATTATTTCCATCTTTTGCCCGGTGATTTATTTGAGATCTGAGAGTTTCTCATTGGCTTAGTTCATGTAATTGTATCAAGGTGATGTATTTCTTTGTAAACCAAACTGATGTCGAATCTGTAGAAAGATTCATTAGATTACAATATCAAATTCTGTCTCTCTTCTTTATTGACTCTTGCTTAGTAAGATATACAGTGTTTGAAATAAAAAATTTTAAGAATACCATTTTTTTTTTCTAAGTGATTCTTGGGCTTGTTTATGATCTAATAAGAAAAGCCCCCACTCATGAACTCTGCTCAGTTAGCATGATATCAAAGTGTTTTCTTTTTCAAGAAGCGAATAACAAAAACTATTCCTTGCAATAGTGTTTTCTCTTTGAACAAAAACTGAAGTACATGGGTGAGGAGTCTCTCAAGCTCAGCTCGATTAAATTACGCCAAATGGAATGTTATTTGAGCAGGTTCTCGGTAAAATATTTTTGACTAATTCGCCACAACCAGTGGCAAAATATCAATATTTTATTTTACCTTATTCGTCATTAATGGTGATGAAATATATAAATTTTTTTACACAATTCATCACTACCATTGGCGATTATCAATGGGGGTGAATTACAACAAGATTTAACAAACTTTTTGCCATTATCAATGGTGAATTGTTTATAATCAATTTACAATGTTTCGTTATTAGTTGTGACGAATTAAATTATTTCGTCATTGCTAGTGGCGAATTATTAGTAGTTAAATCACATTGGGCATTTGTGTTACAGGTGTTTCCAATAGGCATTTTTAATCAGTAATATTAGGACCATTTGTGCTACGTAAGAAAATTACCTCGATGCATTAACCAAAAAGACTTGAAAACATGAATCTCCCCCAAACGAAATCAACAATACAAAAAATAAAAAGTACATAATAAAAAAGAAGTGATCCCAAGAAATTTGTTCATCTTTCCCATACACAAATACATAAAGACGCATATATATACTTTCTAAAACAAGATGGATTAAACATAAGATGTACGCGGTGTTTCTTCCATGTAGGGGGAGTATGTGGATTTCTATAATAACCTTATTTCTTGGCTAACTCAAAGTAAATATAAGAAGAATGTAAGTAAAAGATTAAGAATGCTATGTATAATAATTAGGTAACAAACATTATTTATCCAAAAAGATATATTAATTATATATATTACTTAAGTGATCGTGTTGATAAAACTTATAAGCAAACGAGATTGAGCAAGACTTATAAGTTTTTGACCACCTCTGCTTGCAATACAATTTGTCATCTCATTCAATTCAAATTATGCTTTTTTATATATATCTATTTAACACAATGGAACTTATCCTCATTTAGAAAAATAAAGTATGAATAAATTTTCTGAAAATCATGTGGCAACGCATTTTTTAAAATTTCATCTTTCATATGGAAATGAAATATTAGGGAAGAGTTTAATGCTCGTGCAATTTGACCTTTTCATAATCTTGAACTATTTAGTTGGTTGTTTTGCATTGTACTAAATCAAGTAATACAAATAAGAGTATATTTTTTTATATGTTATTTTATACATGCAAATATGAAAATAAATTAAAAACCTGTCACATATTAAACATTGCGCCATACAAGTTTGCATCCTTTTTTCTTTCCTTTGGCTGTTTATTCTATATTCAATTGTTTGAACAAACTTCATGTGAAAATAAAATAATAAATAAATATAAAAAGGAAAATGATCGCTCATTATTTATTCATGAAATTTCTAATCACAAAAGTTTTAATAAATGAATATAATTTATGTTCATGATTGTGGATTTGATCATTGATGAAATTAATAAGAACTCAATTTTTCATGCGGAAATAGTACAACCTTTAAATATGAAATCTAACTACTCTATAAAAAGTTACAACTCCGCCAAATTTTTCATACCCTTTTCTTCCAAATTTGCCTTTCATTTGGTTTCTTCGTAACATCAATTTGATTTTTATTGAATATTAATGATCAAGAAAATGGTAAAGTTAATTAAAAATAATATTTAGAATTCTAGAATTTAGGCTTGTGAAATGGGGAGTTAAAACTAAAATACACCTGATAGGATGGATTATGAGGGGTGCGGGGGGGGGGTTGTTATGAAAAATTTATGGAGCCATTGTAAGTAAAAAATTAAACGCCTGATAGAAAGAATGCATTGCATATGTAATTTAATACTTTTTTTACAATTTAATGATGAAATTAATTGGCCAGTTTAAGTTATGGAAATTGTGATATTAGTCATGACAATTTCTCAAGGATGTAATTTCAAAATTTTACGAGGGGTAATTTTGAGATTAAAAAAAAAAGGAAGGAAACAAATATGGGGAATTCTCTTTTTAGAGTGGGGAGAGAAAAGATTAATTGATATGTGCCACAATTTTTTTCAATTTTGCTAATCTACTTTTCGTACTTTTTCTGTTACTTAAATTACATTTTTGGTCAAAATTAATTAATTTCCAAGTTAAAAGCTTCATTTTTTATTTTTTATTTTGACAAGTACAACTAGGCGTATTCATAACAATAATAAAGTAGAACACTGCAGTTACCTCCTTCATTAACCATAAATCTCTCTCCAACTCCAATTGTTTGACCTTTTCCTCCAAACTTGCCTAAACATTAAAGTCAATTTCTCAAAAGCAATTCATATTTCAAAATAACAGCAGAAAAAAGATAAATGTGAAACATGCTCAACAATGCAAGGAATAACAACTAATTCAGATTCAAAAAATAAAATGTGAACAGAAGAAAGTGAAACCATGTCACTGCTGGAAATACCCATATGCCAGAGCGATAAACTAAAAATCATGGGAGATAAGGAAGTACCTCTTTTGAAAGCAGACAATCTGTTTTTCTAACCAAATGACTAAATTCCTCCTCAAGGCAAGTCTGCATATGAGAAAGAAGAATTCACTAACTTACTTCATAATTTTCACCAAGAACTTAAAGGAAAAAAAAAGGCTCCATGAAGCAGTCATAATAATTAAATTTAGCAAAAGACGAAAAATAGCAACAATGAAAAGATGAAAAATAAAGTGCTGCATGCATGCACGGACAGCTCATAGTTTTTTAGAAATTGTCTCTAGAGAGATGTAAAGAACTTGCTTACGGTTCTTTTGATTCTCTCTTGTAGACCGAAAATGAAAGGAATTAACAAGCAAGAGGTGGTTGAGTTTTGGGACAATTTTCTCTTGTTTAACTCAAACAAAGAGCAGTACAATCTATCAACTAAGAATTGGAATAAGCAAAATAAAACGATAATACAAGTTCTACTGCTACAGTCTAAATAAGGAAATTGTACTCATAATTTGACATAAACCTTCAACTAAGAAACATTCCCTATTTATACTATTAAAGCATTAGAGTGCCTGTGTAATTCTTGTAATTGCAAAGGGACTCCTGAGTTTGGATAACTTGCAATAAGCACTCAAGGGCTTTGGAAACTGACACTTAACCCTCAAACTCTTTATTCAGCACCTTTTGATTTTTTTCCCCATGTACATGCATCTAATGGAAGACGTAGTTTGGTGCGAGTGTAAGTCATGGGTTCGTTACAAGAGGACAATCTGATTTCTAAGAACACACAAAAAGAAAATACAAACTTCAGAACAGTTGAAGGCGGAAACATAAGTTGCCTGTTTATGAAGCCAAGAATCTTTCTCCTTCTCTAGCTCTAACAGTTTCAATTCCATTAAACCCTGCAATCCAACAAACAGAATAAATTACTACAACATTAATAGGTAGCAGTATATGCTAGCTAAGTACATCAACAAAAAAATACTTTATACTCAAACTAAATCAATTTTCATTTACCTCTTTATGCAAATGTATCTCACTTTCTTCTTGCAATCTCTTAATTTTCTCATCCAAGATAACCTGTTCATTGTAAAAGTGAGATTTTCCTACAGTGAGATAACCACTCCCCTGGTGGTTATATCTATTCCTCTATTAAGTCCCTTATTGCACACCACCAATCTATATCCATCAATCCACTCAAAATTTCATTAATTTACTAATAAATACTTTTACCTCTTTCTGGATCTCCACACCGTTATCATTTGGCAATTCTATGCTCGTCTCTTCCAAGGAAGCCTGAAAGAGGTACAGTAAGAAAAGTGACACTCCATCACAAAACAAGTTCATATGAAAAAAATATTCAGTACTGCTGCACCAGTGAACAATTACCTCCTTTTGAATATGTACGCCATTATCATTTTGTAATCCTACACTTCTATCTTCCAAGGAACCCTGTGAGCATCACAGTAAATCACACATGACACTTCATCACACAACACCTATTTCCTAAGACAAAATATAAACCACCCCTACAAGAAGCCATTACCTCTTCCTTAAAGTGTGCGTTATTATCATTCCGTAATCCTATACTTGTCTCTTCCAAAGAAGCCTGTAAGTGGTGCAATAAAATGAAAAGTAACACTTAATCACATGAAAACTACTCCATAGGATGAAAATTAAGCACACCTACAAGAAGTAATGACCTCTTTTTGAACATATGCAGTAAGATCATTTTGTAATCCTATACTTGTCTCTTCCAGGGTAACCTGTACTCAATACAATTCAATAAAAGTCACATTCCACCACAGGCCTACTATTTTACATAATGAAAAATATTAGGTATGCCTGCAGGAAGTGGCCAACTATGGGGGTTGGAATTGGCTGCAATCCAACCAAAATTCCCAAAACTCTATAATATTCATAAATGGCTTACACATGGCACCTCACGATTAGAAATTTTTACACTTACTGTGAAAAAAAAATTGATCCCCACCTCATATTTCACAATAATAATCAATTTTATTGTTATAGATGTTATCACCTGTAGCTCTGTGGATGGATTATTTTCTATTTGCGATGTTTCAACAGTCTCCTCCAAGACCACGCTTTGAACACCATTGGATAATCGATTTTCCACATCCACATTGATCTTCGGCACCGCATTCTGAACTTGTGTAATCTCGGGAACATGAGTTTGGTGGTCTTCTCCTGAGGCATGATTGTGATCTGTATTGCTTGAGTACCCGATGCCATTAGTAGTATCAACCGTGGATTTGTTTTGCTTGTTCTTCTTTTTCTTGTTTTTCTTCTTCTTCTTTTCGTCCTCCATCGGTTTGTTCTAAATGTTTAAAGCTAAAACCAAAGCTCGCAAATATTTTGGTTATATTAAATCTCGTAAGACAACAGTTCACCTGCGAGTTACAGAAAACAATGTATTGATTCACCATAGCATATATTCTCAAGTAGAAGACAAGATCAACATGGTTCCATTTGCTAACACTTCCATTTTCAGTTTTCTTATGCTGATTTCAAAAACTTTGAAAAGAGAAACAAAATGGAGCCTTTAAGTACGTTTCGATTTCCTTTTTGCCGGAAAAATGTATCGGATGTCCAAAGAAGTTCAAACTATTAAAAAACTACAAATACTCGCTATACGTGCTCGTTTTCATATTTTCGACATAACAATTAAAAATTATTGGGCTTTATTGGTCTAAAATTGGTGATATTAACATGATCTACTTCCGAGTACTTGTCCCAAGAAAACTATACAGATACATACATACATACATACGAATGTATAAATTTTTTGTCATTCTGAAACCGAGTGTCTAGAATAGTTTCTGCAGTTTTCACAGCTTAATACAAAACCGACAACAAAATTCATAGCCACCAAAGATATTAAAAGTGAAAAATGACAAATAAAAGATAAATGATTCATGTACATAATCACGTACCGAATCTATGCAAACACCTACATGAAAGCATTCACACCAGCCTTTCTATACCCACTTTCCCTTTCTCAAATAGAAAGAGAAAGGAGAAAATGGGGAGAAATCCAGTCTTTCTATTTTCAGAAAACTTTCTAGAAATACAACAGTGACTTTCCCAAATGAGAATGTTACTATTCACCCTTTCTCTATTAAAAAATATTTTTCCCCACCAATATACAAAACATACACCAACATATTCAGAAAATATTTAAAATTTTTTCTACTTGTACTGTTATTGGAAAAGCAAATTAGATACATGAAAAGCTATCAGCGTTTTCTCCAATATAATATTTTCACTTATTTCGTGACTACAAACTCTTAATGTTGCAACACTTGATCACTGTATGCTGCAATAGTTGCAAAATTTTAAAATATGATATTTCGTCATTTATATAAAGCATTTTACAAAATAATATTTATTCTATGATCAAATCTTTCTTTTAGATTTTTCCATAACTTTATAGGATTCATAACATTTAGGTGCTCATATTTCAGATTTTCATGTATATAGTGACGCATAATAATAAGTGTTGCTGCATTTTCTTGAACTGTTGATGTATTATAGGCTTCAATGATGTTTTCAAGAGTTTGAGCTTGCCAATGAAGCTGAACATCAATAGCCTAGGAATAAAAATTATCCCCGTTATTTTTTAAAATCTCAAAATTACGTTTAGCAATATTTTCCATTTTTCTTAAAATAAAATGTAATTTTTATAAGTTTGAGGATAAAAAAAAAACAGTAAAGGTAGAAGGGATTAAAATATAATAATACTAAAAAGTAAAGAGTTATACTAGTAGATAACTTTTAAGAAAAATTATATTTTTTCAAAGTAACAACAGACTTTCAAAGTAACAACCGCAAAAATACTAGTACTAGTATCAAATATTCAGCAGAGTTGATAAACATATTTTAATTTTGGTAGAAGTTTGTGCTGATAACGTGTTGTAAAATATATAATAATAATAATAATAATAATAATAATAATAATAATAATAATAATAATAATAAATAGCATAAGAGACAAGAGAATTACGTGGTTCAACCTCAAGTTTAATTGGAAAGTTAAATTTGAGCCTAGTTCATAGTAGAACTAGTATGCTATTTTTTCTTCTTCTTTTTTGTGAGTAAAATGGGCAAAACATATGCCCAATTTATTGGCGAAACTTGGAGATAATTGGAGCATTGGAAATAAATGATAGGATCATATTTGCATCAGCGCTTGCATCACACATAATATTTTTATTTAATGATTGAGCCTCATAGTTATATCATCCACATTGAATTGAATTGATCTATAACAAGAACCACGTTTGGCCCTTTCTTACTAGTAAATGTACCTAACCTTGGTGACCAAACTATGGTTTTGTTTTTCCTTTTGGCACCTTTTAAGTGAAGATCAGAGTTTTTACCAAATAAAAAAGATTGATAAATCTATGGTAGAACTTCTAACTTTTAGGCCGAAAAGCAAACTCAGATTAAAAAAATCGCATAGAAAATTTGTCATCAATTTACCCAAATAAGTAATTAAAAAGTTCAAAAGTAGGGGACCAAATAAGACCTATCTATATTGAACGAACGGGCCAATGAACCGGATGTTAATTTTTTTTTTTAATTCATTGTGAAATAATGAGGCATTTATTATTTTTTTGCCCTCATTACTAAAATTCCAGCTCCAGCACTTATCCTGTGGAGAATCCCCTTATTTGGAGTGAGAATAATAAACTAAAAAAATGCGGTGCACATGTAAGTTAATAATATATTTTTGAAACAAAACAGTGATGATGATGTCATAAGGAATTTGAAAAATATTTTCATATTACGTTCCAATCACTAACTTTTATTTTAGCATAAATTTAACTAGAAAACTAGATTGTTTCTCCTATAAATTAAATAAGGGATGTATATGCATATATGTTACTAATGTTTGTACTTTATTCTAAGAATGTCTATGTTATTCTAAATTCTAAAAGATCAGTTCATCAAACATAAATAACTAAAACTTTAATTTTAAGAAGGTGTGTTCATTACATTAATTGTGAGCTGTGAGACTTTAATGAAGAGTTATATAAATGCACATGACGCTGTATGGAGGAGTATGTTTTAGCACTACAGTCAAGTTCAAATAATAACTTTTTAATTGGACATTCACTCAGATAAATGTTAACTATAATTGGTTACGTTCTCTTCAAGAATGTTATGAAAATTTCTAACTATCATACGACTAATTTGTTATTCGTTTCTAATATTAGAATGGCAATACCAATCATGTATGACTTTCTTATACCTATCGTAAGAGATTTTTAATAACGCGCTTGTATTTATATATATTATATAGAGAGAGATACATGAACCTCAATGTCATGCCCTAGACCTGTGCAATCCGGAACGCAATCTAGATGCGACACATCACTGTTATAATGCAGGAAAATTACAATTTTTCCTACAAATTTGGTCCAAACTTCAATAGTACTTGTTTACACAACTATTTCATGAAAATAAAAAGGATAAACTACATATGGTTTAATATACACAACTACGCCAACTCCTGCGCAGTACACTATATACAGACATATAGGCCAACAAGGCCCATAACTACCTCAACATAAGAAAAGGAAATGCTGCCATGTCTCTCCTCCACATATCTCTTCTATCTCCACAACCTTCTTCCAGCCTAGTGCAATGATGGATGATACAACAGCCTACTTTGTTGTCTGCTAGTTTTTAAACACAGGAAAAGAGCAGATGGTTAAGGCATTTTCTAAATAAAAATAACACTTTCATCAATTAAGGTACAAAATTATCTTTTTATGAGAAAGATTATGATTCAACTAAAATTTTATGAAACATTTTAAATTGAAAATTTTATTAGTTTGTTTGTTATCATCATTTTGAAATTCATCAATTTGAGTTTGCTATCACATTGCCTTACGTCGGTACGCTACGTCACATCACATCAGTATGCCACACCACATTACATCATGTCAGTACACCACATCACATCACATTACGTCGGTATGCCACATCACATCACATCTATTTGTCACGACATCACTATATTGACACATACACTGGGCACTCAAATGACTTGTTAAGGAAATATTTAGGACTTAAGACCATAAGTTTCTCGAGATTTTGTACACAAGATTTTGGTGGGTACTCCTCCAGGCCCAGAGCCTCCATAAGACCTAATAAAAATATTAGCACACGTATGGGTTCTTCATGGATCCCCAGTGTCGCGCCCCCGGATCCCAAGCATCTGAGACCCGGAAGTGCGAGTGTG
>MKEJ01027839.1:0-15439 GCA_001753735.1 Embelia ribes
TTTTTTTTATCAATAATATAAAATAAGAATTTTGATCTTGTGATTGTATATTGGCATTAATTAAATGAAATCTCTTTAATCATATACAAAATAAAAATCAACAGTAATATAAATAATAAAATGGTAGACAATCACACAAATTATATAATCAAGAAAAAAAAGAACAAAAGAAAAAAAAATTAATACCAAATTGATGAAATAACTATAAGAAAATAATAAAAGATAATTGTATAACAATGTTTTTTTTAAATTTATAGGGTTTAAATTTTATAATAATTTTTAGAGAATAGATAATATTTACAAGAATATATTATATTATAATTTTAAAATTTTGATAGGCAGCTATGTTTTGTTTAGATATTAAATAGATTTTCTAAGTTAAAATTTGATAGGGGGTTATGTTTTGTTTAGGTTATAAAATATATTTTAAATTTTTATACATATTTTCAAAAACTTCTTTCCTTTGTTAAGAATTTACAATTTAGCCCCCAAATGAAATAGTTTGAAACACCCCGAAATGCCCGAAACGCTTCGAAACGGCTGAAAAATTGGTCGAAGCGAAACACACCCTCTCCTATTTCATTAAGCTTACCGAAATGAAATGTTTCCGCCAAAACGGCCAAAACCAAACGAAATTGATAACTTTGATAATAAGTATTGACTTTACTTGAAAATATACTACTATTAAAAATCTAAAATAATATTAATAGTTTAAAAAAGTGATCATGCACAACAATTTTGAAGAAAGAAAAGTTAGAGAGAGAATAAAATAATGAAGAGAAAATCTGAGAATTCCGACAATAAAATCTCGAGCACAGTAAACAAATTCATCCATCCCTCATGCGACCCACCCACACCCCCTCTCACTCAACACGCCCACGTCGTCTTTATCTTCCACGTAATCAATTGGGGATACAATTAAAATAATACATAATCTTTTGTAAAATTAAAAATAATAATTTAAGATTTGAATTGCATATAAAAAAACCAAATCTACTCTTACTTATTTTTATTTTATTCTTCCCCCCTTAAGTATCAGGGATAATAGTGTAAATACATTAACTTCGCACAGATTCTAAATGCCAAAAAATAGAAAAATGATCAATTATTTTTGAACAACTAAAAATACGAATTGTATCAATTTTTTATGGATAGGAAGAGTGGGATAGAATAATGGGCTCCATTAAATTATTAATCTTAGTTTTTCCCGTATATATAATTTTATTATTAGAGTGATTTTAAATTAAACCCAAAGAATTCAAGATTAAAACTGTTTCAATATTTCAAATGTTATATAATTTATTTAAAAATTAATTGAATAGTTAATAAAATCTAGAGCGGTATCCAATTAAAAATTGTTCCACCCTCCCTCTCTTTTATATTCTACTCCCAAAAAAAGCGTTCATCTGAAATATCATAACTTTACAATGCACTTGACAACGGGTTGTCCAATAAAAGGGGTAAGATGCTAATTAAATTAAGATGTAATGAGGTCATGTGGGTAACTTAATTTAAAATAATTTGGGTAAATTGCACTTTTGTGCCATGAATGTTTTGACAATTTTAGAATAACACATGTAATTTTTGTAACTACACTATGCCCAAAAGATTATATATCCTCACAGCAATTTTTCCTCACACATTTTCAGGGACAAAGTAAAAGTCATCTTCAATTCAATAAATCACCCCCTTAACTAACACTAACTCTCTAGCTTTTAAATTTCTTAAAAACTTCACCGTATAATTACATATATAAATAAAATATTTCCTTAAATTTATTATCATCTTTCTTTAATTTTTTCAATTATCAGAATCAAAATGAATAAAATAAAACAAAAGGTGAGGGTAATTGTCTGTCTGCATTTAAGTAGAAATTATATTTATGATTTGGGTTATTATATAATTCCAAATAACTCAACTAAAAATTCGTGGAGCCGATATTTTTAATTATATATATTAAATTCTATTTTTATAAGCACAGACTATCTGTCACGGCTATGCCATTATTAATAATGGTTGAAAACCTTGACCATCGTAGATCTATTGAATATACTCATCCACGCCTAGGTTGGCTCGACAATCCACATAAGAGAGAGAGAGAGAGAGAGACCTAGTCAGATCATAGACCCTAGCGCATGTATATATATGTATGTATGTATGTATATGTAACGCATGTGTTGGTCAACTTATATATATATAAATCCGCAAACATTGCACGCGAGGGGAAACTGGAAAAAGGTCGTACATGACAAGCCTGCCTTCATTTTCCTTCGACTTTTATACGGATTCATCAGCGTACAGAAATTATTGTTCTTGTTTTTTTTTTATGCTCCAAAATATAGTACTCCTTTCCTGCACAAATATTGTTAGAAATTAATTATTATTTTAAATTATTCAAAATTAATTGAATATTTTTTTATTTTAAGAAAATTTAATTATTACAAAAAAGAAAAAAAAAAGAATTCATATCATTACCCTTCCTAATTATTAGAACAAAAGTCAGATATAAATAGGGATATATTTTTGTCCTTAATATTCCATTCAAATTTGAATTGAAATTGTTTAAAACTACTGATCAAACTAATTATAATAATTTTGGACGGAGAAAGTATAATAATAATTTCTAAAAATTGAGGTAATATTTAATGTATTTTGCAAATTTGATTGCGCTGGCTACGTATTTTGTTGGGGTAAATTTGTATAAAGCTAAAAGCAAATTAATGCGTATTCCCTCAATTTTAGATGTTTATCTTAAAATTTATATTTCCGACAAGGAACTTAAGATCTTGAAAAGAGGAAATAAAATTATTTGTAGTGATCTAATGCTGTATAAAAAAAAATCACTAAAAAGATAAAATTTATAAGGATTACGGCCCTAATTGGGATGTTATCCCGGAATAAAGAACGCAGGGGCTCGCATGCTTCATGCTTGGAGGGAATTAGTACAAGGCCCCAATCATGAAAATAATTAGATGATGAGAACGGAGAAGTTTTATTTATTCATTTATTTATTTTTAATTTTCGCGCTTAAAGTGATGGATAAATCACATTAATTCACACCTACTTGATGGTCAATTCTCACCTAAATTCATGATTCACGTTTTTAGTGTTGGCATGATTCATGCCTCATTCTCATATATAAATAGGTGAGTGTATTGTGTTTTAAAACACACCAAAAACAAAGAAAAAATAGAGAGAAAAAAGAGTTGTGAGTGTACAAAAATAGTGTGAGTAATTTTTGTATATTTTTGAGTGATTTGAAATAAAATATATCTCCTTTCCGTGGACGTAATCACATTTGGCCGAACCACATAAATATTGGTGTCCATATTTTTCTTACTCTTATTTTTGCACCCCAACACAATGCACTAAAAATGTTTTCAATAAATTTAGGTATGCAAACTATAGTTGGTTGAGAAGGAGATAAACCTGAAGTGTGAAATAGTGATCAGGGTGATTTACACGAAAGAAATGATCAACGTGCTCACTAATTGATTCATCGGAATCCGGAGGAACATTTTTGAGAAGAACCTGAAGAAGAATTTAGAACATAAAGATAATATTACGCATAAAATGATCAATAAACAACAACCTAAAAAATGCAGACTTGCAATTTCTTTTGGTTCAGATAAACGTATCTGCAATCTTCGATGGTTGCTACTGTCAATTGTAATTATAATGAAAACAAGAGAAAATTTCAGATAATTGCGGACACTTGAAAGGCCTCACGTATTAATGAAAAATCTTAGGAAGAACAAAGTTAGTATTGGAGTTGGTTCCAATAATGAAGTTTGATGGGAGAATACTATAGACTGAAAGAAATCCCAGATTTTTTATAGCAAATAAAGATATACACAAAAGTTAATGATAAATGTAAATAAATCTAGTTTGAAAATTTTAAAAGATGAACTAATCTGATAAAAAGTAAAAGAAAACTATGAGTCCTTCAGCATTGTTGTATCACGAAATGCGAAACAGAAAGCAACAACATTAGGAAACCTCAACAACTTACAGTAAATTGATCTGGTCGGCGATTTTCAGAAGCAATAAAATGCAACCTCAGATCTGTTATGACCTTGTACTCCTTGTATAGAACATAACATGTCCAAAATGTAATCATATATGCCATTGCCACATGTGCAAAAAACCTGTACGCAAACAATAGATAAGATTTCAGTATAAGATTCCAAGCAGAGTTGAAAAAATACAAAAACTAGTGTAGAGGAGCAAAAACTAGCACCTAAAACTAGGATTCCAGTATAAGATTCCAAGCAGAGTTAAAAAATACAAAATGGCAACCACGCACTCGGAAAAAAAGATGTAACACATGCACACTTCACATCGAAAAACTTATCATACACACACACATGCACACACTCACACACATTTTTCACCTGTTAGATCCAGATATGATGTTGGATATCGAGAGCTTATCCAGATCATCAAACGTCACTTCTGTCTGTTGCTCGAGCGCTTTCCCTGTCCAGTTTATTGGCATTAATACCATTATAACCAGTGCTGTTATAGGGAGGAATATCTTCAGGCTGCATTTCAACTAAGATCATTGTGTGAGAAATAGACAGTATCAAAAGCAAAGCTTTAATTCAGCAGCAATAAATATCATTTTTAACTTCCTAAACTCGAACCAATTTATTATTCTACTCAATATCGTAAAGTAAACTAACATAATTTCAGTACCCACATGTTAAACTTTTAGGTAAGATGGTAATATTTCAAATCCAAACAAATGAAGTACTCAAAATGAAAGTGATTCACGTACAAAAATCACTTATAAAAGTTCTATATGTAACAACACTCTTAGGAAATGACTTCAAGAAAAAGGATTTTGTCAACTCACCCAAGAAGGTAAATACGGATATATACAGCAGAATCAAGCCCCGCGTGATTTATGAGCTCTGGTTCTGGCATTCTTAATGCTGCAGGCATCCAATTCAAGAACCTCACATACGCTTTAAAGTCCAAATTTATAAATTTCGTTACAAAAGCCCGAGACTTTATTGGGCTACTTCTTATGCCTTTCATGTACCATTTTGGGAAGTAAACCCTGTCATTGAGTGGTTGGAGCCGTAATAGAGCGAAAGCCAATAGGAACACAAATGCCGAAAGTATATTAACAACTGCTCCAACCATAACATCTTCTGCATTAGTCATACTTGGATGAATCAGCTATGGATCCCCTGAAATTAGAACAATATGAGAAGAAAATTTGTCATCGTCGATGAGACGGTTGTGCTTTGTAGACTTTCATTAATCTTTCTTGAAAAATCTAGTTTTGGAGTGTGGACAAAATTAAAAATTGTATATATTTAGGATTTAATTAGTGAGATTTGTTTCCTTAAATAGGTTTACTGATTTGTTTCCTTAGAATTAGGATCTCTAGCTTTTTTTAGTTCTGATTTTGTGGGATTTGATTTTTCCCTTGTAATCTATTTAAAGAGAATTATACTCATCTTAATATACACATAAATTATTCATCCCAATTGTGTTTTCTCTCATAAATAATGACCTATTTTGGAAAAGAAAATTTTGTTCACACAAAAAGTGCAGCAGCTTATTGAAAATGCACAAGTACCTTGAGGAACATGGCATCTGCAGGAGGAATTGCCTCAAACATGTCTCCTCCTATGAAACTCAAATTCTCACTCCCTTGCAAGTTAGCAACAACATGTGGCAGATCCAAAACTATCTTCTTGAGATTGGGAAACTCCTCGTCAATTGCCTTCATCATTGAACCATTGCCACCACCAACATCTACCAATGACCTCAAACCCTCAAGGACTTCTTTCTTCTTTTGAATCACTGCAGTTGCGGTCACTAAGGCTTCACTGGCCAAGGCCTCGTTGAAAACCTTGTTCAAGGAAGGCTCTTGGGATGCATACTCAAAAACTGTCCTCCCATTCGCAGTACGAAATGACGTGTCATCATCACTTTTTAGCCATCGACCGACAGATCGCCAAGAATTTATCCACACAGGGTTAATCATCGACTTGAATACCGGTCCCATGCCATAAGGGTTGTCTTTTAATAGAAGCCTTGAAGTTTGTGTGAGCCTATACGAAACTGCTTCTTCTTCTGTTCCACCGGTGTTTTCTTCAACAAAGAAGCCCGAATGTGTCAAAACACGCATCATGCCATACACAAAACGGGACTTTGTTGGATTAACTTGAAGTGATTCAACTAATTGAGGAAGGGNNGAGTTAATGAAAATCTGTGCTTGGTTCCATATGTGAGCTTGAGCTTCAAGTAACTCACTAGCACTCTCTGTCTTTTCCATAGCCTTTTTGGCATGCTTTTGGGCTGCTGTGGTTTGCTAAAAGCTAAGATCATAGACAGCAGCAAATATATTGACTTCTTTGACTTCTATTCATTTCTAAATTATCATAGAAACAGTGAGATTAGACCCCACATCTATTTGATAATTATTGTTTATAAGCATCTTCAGCTAAAATGTTTCATTTATCAATTACCCTAACGACTAAATACTTTTTCTGTTAGTCTGGCATTGACAAATTTTACAATAATTTAAGTGAATGAGCAAAGCATTCCTAGTAATCTAACTCTAATCTGAAAGTATAAACCAAAAATGCCCTTTCATTAATATTAAAATTACATTAACTTTCCTTCTGTTTAAAGATTAGAAAAAGATTAACAACTAATTTGTTAAATTGAAGTTCATTACGGCATTAAATACATTCCTTCTTTAAAAAAATATCATAAATTAATATTAAAATTATATTTTGAAGTCCAAAATATTTTTTAAATAAAAATGGGCAACCTATATATTTATCATATAATTTTTTTTAGAACATGCATACAATTATTTTTTGGATTTTTTTTAATCTCTTAAACATAAAAGAGGTAGTAATTTATTTGTAAATTCATATTTTATGAGAATACATAGGACAATAAATATTAATAATGGAGATGACACTGCCACAAATTCATCACAAAAAAGTATAAAATTTGGGAATTAATAATATAACAACTATCTTTCAGGTCGACAATAAACATGCTACATAAATTTTTTGTTTTCTTTATGTTATATGTATAATTAATTATGATTATATTTTTTAAGTATCTTATTTACTTTATATTTATGATTTGAAATGTTTAAAAGATCTTACGTCAATAATGATAAAATGATTGATATGTTTACTACATTTTTTTTTATAACGAAGCAAGTTAAACATAAAAAAAACAAATAGTAATTCTTTTATTAAGAAAGTAAGAAAAACAGCAAAATTTTAACCGTGATCCTTATTCTAAAAACACTTGTCGTATCATTGGGTGAATCACACCAATGGTCTCCATGTTTTTGGAAAATTTATATTTGATCGCAATAGTGCAATTGTGTCGTCAAAAGTCTCAACATTTTAAAACGTTGTAGATATGCACACCAAATTATTATTATAAGAAAAGTGACAATTTAGTTAAATGTATTTTTTTTTCTCATATTAAAACACTAAAGTGCTAAAAAAGAAGAAAAATATTAAAGCAAATGATCTTGAAAAAACTGATCTACTCGTAAATAAAATTACATGTAGTCGCATGATTTTTCATCAGTTGAATACATCCACAACAAGGATCGGTTAAGTCATTTGTACAAAACGTAGGAACTATTACTATTTCCATTAAAAGTATGAGACCCAATAGAATTTTGGGAGAAATTATAAGCACCATTAGGGTCATTAACCCTATATCATTAGAATTGACTTATAAGGGACCTTACACATGGGGTCTACGGTGTACTCATAATTTTAAGAAATTAATTTGATATTCCATATCTTAGCATAATAATTTTTTGACCTGGTTTTAGTCCTATGCATAATTAAGAAGGTTTAATCTTCTTTTAAAAATCTTTACGACATTCAACCTTCTTATTTTTTTGATACGTAGCACCGTCATTTACTTATTAATAATACGTACAATTCTAGTTAGTTTCCTTATTATTAGATAGAAAATTTATACATAACGTTTGATTTACTCATTAATTGACATGAAGGAGAGAAACTATTTACATATAGGAGAACGATTATTCATCTATAACAATATTATTAGTATCCTTTTTATGTATCAAATGATAAAAAAATATATATAGAAATTTTTTACATACGTATATATATAAAATCTTCATCTATAACCGAATATAAAACCCCATATAGATACATAATTTTTAGGGATTTTGCATTTGGTAAACACAAAGTGACAGCTCATGGCATAGGACCGGCCACTAAGATTGTTTTACATCAATGTTATGTATTGCAATTTCGGCTAATGCCAAATGAAAACACACAAACACCTCCCTTGAAAGCACCATCCGTTTTTACACCACATGGCAAAATTTCATAAATTTTGTAAATTTGTACCTTCCAAAGTTAACTGTATAAATTAAACATTTAGGCCGACCTTAGCCGGTTTCTCATATATTTGGGCTAAATGCAGGAAGGTTTCCTGTGGTTTCAATTACAACACTAATAGTCATCGAGTTTTGAATATGGAACGCCATTGATCCATTTAAAGGCAGAGAGTTCTCCAAAATAATGAAAAACAGATCGTTTGATTAATTCTTCGTCGTTTAGGGGTAAATTAGGCTTTTATAATAGTCCATTATTGCCATGGTCTCTAAATTTGAGCATGTTAAGGTTTCTAGTAATGAAAAAGCTATAAAAGTAACAAAATATTAGGGGTGTGCATAAAATAAGTTAAACCAAAAATTGAATCGAATCGAATCGAACCGAACCCATTTGGTTCATTTTTTCTAGCTTCCGTTCGGTTCGGTTTTGTTAGATAAATTTTTTTGATTTTTTTAGTTCACAGGTTGGATTACTATTTTATTATTAATTTTTTTTGTTTAACTGAACAGATTTATTTTAATAAAATTATTGTCTTTCCCCTATTAGGGCTTTACACAATTTTTTTTTTTAAGATTTTACACATTTACACTTCCGAATTACGAAGAGTCGTAATTACACTTACCCTGTACTGCGTACGAATTATGAAGAGTCAGTTTCTCACTTAATCTCTCTCTATCTCTTACTTCAAATATTTGAAATGAGGAAGTATCCTCTCATGTCCAAGTTTATTTGATTTTGTCTGAGTTGTTATAATTTTAAATATTTGTTTTATCTTGTCCCACGTGATTTGGTTTTTCCGTTTTGGACCTAACTGAATTGGCTTGTTCGGTTCGAATTGGTTAGGTTTCAAATACTTTTCAGCTGGTTCGCTTTTCAATTTATTAAATTCCGTTCAATCAGTTTTTTGTGCATTCCTACAAAGTATATCCCACTTTTATTTAAGAGATTAGTTTTTTCTACAGTTAGAGAAAAAATCTTCAATTTTTGATGAATGCCCCGTGCGTATAAGGTGTAAGCTCCACAATTGTCTATGCATAATTATCATCCAAATAAGGCCCATTAGGTACATATTACCGGTGGTGTAAGAAAATGAATATGAGAACCAAATCTTCTAATATTTAGGGACTTTGACTGTTTCAATTGAAACTATGGGATCAAATATAATTTTTTCAAAAAATCTGGGGACTATTCTAATAATTCACCACATATATATATATTTTTAAATTTTTGGAGAAAATTCCAATGCACAAATTTTACTATAAATAGTCCTCTGAAGCCTCTCCTATTCTCCACCAAGAGTTGGCCATTACTCATTAGAGCTCATTTCAACAAATACACATAAGCTTATAATTAAGCAAGAACTCTAATGGCTTCTACTAAGTTCATTGTTATGCTAGCGATCATCGCAGTTGTTTCTCCTTCTATTGTTGCGGCTACTGAATACATCGTGGGAGACGAAAGTGGTTGGACCGGTAAATTTGATTACCAAGCTTGGGCCAAAGATAAAACGTTCTACATCGGTGACACGCTAGGTAATTTCGCTTCCTCTTACCTTCTTTCCTAGAATTGTTTGTTCCTCGTGTTTATCCCTTCTCTACTTCGTGATGGATGTGGAAGTGGGGAAACATGAATTCTTTCCTTCATTATGGTAATATCTATTTTTTTTTTTTTTGTTTTTGAAAATGTTGGTAACATATAATTCAAACCAGGTTTTCTGTAGTAATGTGAGAGTTTTTCATGAGAATTTATAACTCATTCTAGCTTTCAAAAACAAAATAGTTACATAAAATTTTGTGCAAACTGATTAGAAAATCTGTAACATCTCTCATTTAACAATGGTATAATTTGTGCATTGGAATTTTCTCCAAATTTTAAAACGGGACAAGTTATAATTTAACAATGGGCACGAAAATGGGACAAATAGGGACCAATGACCTGAAAACGTTACCGAAACTTCTTAGTTAACACCTCAAAGTTCTTTACATCGTAGCGTGCATTAGCTCCTTCGAAAACTTTGCAATTATACTTTATCCCCCTACAAAAATTTCGAAAAAGATCTCTACAATTTGATCTATTTTATCCAAAATCTTAGTCCACCGTAGTAAAATTAGTATTATTCTCGCATACCCTAACAAGCATCAAATTAATTTGAGTATATTCTAGCACTTAACATGATCTAGCAATTATCCTATATATTTCAATATTATGTTTAACTAAATTCATTTAATAAAACATATTAGAATATGCTCATGTTTATGCTCGTTAAAATTCATTTCTATAACAAAACCATCGCTTTCCCCTTTCGTAGTTTTCAAATACACAGTTCCAAATCACAACGTGTACAAAGTGAACGCCACGGGTTTCCAAGACTGCACTGTTCCAGCGGGAATTCAAGCCCTGGCCACCGGAAACGATATCATCACTCTGGCGACTCCCGGGAAAAAGTGGTACATCTGCGGCAAGCCCAACCACTGTGCTGGCCTCGGAATGAAGCTCGCCGTTACAGTTTTGGATGGAGCTGCTCCTGCACCTGCCCCGACCACAAGCTCAGCACCATCGGCGCTGACATCATGGTTTCAAGGTGTTGCGGCGGTGCTTGTTGCAGCTGCCGCAATGGTTGTGGCTTGACGGGACGATATTCGAGGAAATTGAGTTTACGCTATTGTTGGTTTTTTTTAATTAGTGTGAGATAATAAGGAGTTTCGATGAGCTTCTATATATGTTTTTATTCATACTTTGTATTGCCTTATGATGAGCTGATTCTTTTACTTGTTAAATAATTATTATTAGGTTCCAAAAGGCAGACCGAGGGAGCTCCATGCGGGCCCCACCGCCTTCCAAACTGTCCGTTCTCTTCAACACATCAGTGTTTAAAAATCGGACGATTAATTAAACCAGAAAAGGGATTGGATCAAGTGCTAGCGGCGGTTCAATTTGAAATGAATCAGGAGTTAACCGTAATGTCATAAACAAATAAACAATAACTGATATATTTTTAATAATACCAATTGATGCTAAAGCCGCTTGATAGAAAGTCGAAATAAACAACTGACTTTGGAATAAGCAGTATTCAGAAAATTACAGAGTTGTAATTAACAATTGTAAAACTAAAACTCTTTTATCTATTTTATTCCAAAGGTAAAAATAGTGGGCGGTTAGGATCTGAGATGCGATTAGTACCAAAAGTAAACATTGTAAATCATAAAGTTTTTTTCTTAGATAAAACAAACTGTACTACTCAGGTAACAATAAGCCTAGTAAGAAGTTTTCAAGCCTTTCAAATAAACCGATGGTTTCAGTTGTTTTGGTAAAAGAGGCCAGTACTAGTCCTGCCTGTAAATTCACTTGGGTCCAAGTTGAACCAGCCGGGAGAGTACGAGTCCGAAACCATGCTCTGCATTTTAGCAACAAAATCCAATTAAGAAAAACTCATAAGACTTAAGGCATTCATCAACAAACACCAATATATGAATCTATATTACTAATAATTGAAGGGGGAATAAAAAGAGTGTCAATGCCAAACATCAAAACTATTTCCCCTCCTAAGGCCGCAATCTGCAACCTGCAGTCTTCTAACGTCACAAAAAAACCCATCATTTTAGTTTATCGACACAATAACGATAATAATAATAATAATAACATATACAACAAACAAAAGTTAGATTACTTACTGGAACAAATTATCAATTTAATATCTTTAATCGCAATATGAAATATATTGATTGAGTTACCAAAAAATGTTAAAGATGAAAAATGCTAATTACTTATCATATAAAGAAAAAAATAAATGGAGTTTATCTTTCAAAATGTGTAAGTGTATTATCAATTTTTCTGTGCAACGATTTGTAAAGCTACTAAAAATGTTTTGTAAGCTGTTTATAAAGTTTTTTAGGAAAAAATAATGCAATCTTATCTTAAATTAATTCCTTGTTACCTAATAATGGTAATAATTGTTATTTTTTAAATAATAATTTTCCAAATATGAAAAATACTAATTATTTATAGTAAGTTGTTATCATATAAAGAACAAAATAAATAGAGCTTATCTTCCAAAATTTGAAGTACATTATTAATTTTTCTGTGCAACGATTTGCCACTACCAACGTTTTGTAAGCTGTTCACAATGTTTTTTAGGGAAACATAATCAAATCTTAAATTAATTTCTTGTAACCTAACAGTGGTAATAATTATTATTTTGTAAATAATAATTTGCTAAACATGTGTAATGCTAAATTATACTCCGGATCTGTTATCATATAAATAATAACAAAATAAATGGAGTTTGTCTTCCAAAATATAACGTACTTTATCAATTTTTTTGTGCAACGATTTGTGAAGCTACTACCAACTTTTTTGTAAGTTGTTTACAACGTAATTTAGAGAAAAATATTAAAATTTTAAATTAATTCCTTGTTATCTAATAATGGTAATAATTATTATTTTGTAAATAATAATTTGCTAAACATGAACAATACTAAATTATCCACGGATGTTGTTATCATATATAAAGAACAAAATTAATGGATGCTACTCCAAAATATGAAGTACATTATTAGTTTTTCTGTGCAACAATTCGCGAGGCTACTACCAACTTTTTGTTACAACGTTATTTAGGGAAAAATAATGAAATCTTAAACTAATTCCTTCTGTGCAACTATCAGCCATGTCGAGTTCGTACCTGGCAAGCTTTTTCCAAAGTTTTAAGATTTTTTCGTACAGACAACCAAAACAAATTTACTCTTTTCGGCTGAACTCAGCCTGGCATTGAGCACTAGTTGCTAACACAACTAGAACAAAGAAGAGAAGACAAGAAAAAGGACTGCAGTAAGAATGGAACACTAACAATTAAATAAGCAACACCAAACAAAACCCTCAAACACAAGAAGAGATTGCTCACTGAAGAGCCACAGTTGAACTCTGAATGCGCTTATTGACAGTAAATATATATATGTATGATTAGTAAAAAAATGATTCAGCTTTCTACGAAACCGCTGGCAGAGGCCATCTATAACATCATTCACTTTCTCGAAACCCAAAGTGATAAAAATGAAAAATTATATATAAATCAAAGTGTCAGCTCTTTAGTCGACAATAGCAGTTTCTAATTACAGATTCCATGCATGCACAATTTATATAACCTAATTTAGGAGAGCAACCTTGAGCTCAACTCCATGCTTCTGTCAATCTGCATAAAAGGTAACATTTCGTTCGTGGTTACGACTAGAAATAACAAGGACGACTAGAAATTAAATGAACCAGAACTTTGATCTTATATTTTATAAGCGAAATAGCTTCCTAGTCCAGATATTATTTTACTAGAGAATTGTAGCAAAAATGCAAATGAGAGAGTTAGAGGACGGATTTCATCATCCCATTCTAAAAACATATGTAATATTTGCAATAACATCAGAAAACTTACATCTATCATATACACCACTACCTCCACTTGAAGGAGCTCCTCCTCTTGTCTGTGAAACAAAATTACACGCCACCAATCACAAAATTGCAAAAATTTTCAATAAAAAACCAAAACTCGTTAGGCAGAGTTCCAAGAACTAAAATTCTGATTTCAAAATGACAATAAATCAAGACCAACTGTAATAGGAAAGATAAAGCTATCTGACTGCTGTTTCTTTTCCTTTTTCTTTCTCTACTTCAGAATGCTGTGCTCCAGTAAATCTATCTTTAGATTATAATAATAATAATTAATCTTAAGTTCAGTTCCTTTCCTCTAAAACCTCCCAAAAAGTTCCTCGACAATAACACATTGACCTTTATTAAAAAATAAAAATAAAATTTGTCACATTACAAAAATTGCATAAACAGAAGAGCTTGTTAGATGAAAAAGAATGAAAAGTTGCTAGCTTTAAGACTTTGAAATGCATAGATTAAGTACCAGTGAACGGTTGAAATAACCATCGACCTCGTAGGGTAATCCTGACAACAGAAAATGAAAACAATTAATATTTAACATATAATATTATTATCGTCAAACACTAAGAAACATAACCTTACCAGATGGATAACTTGAGCCCTGCAGTTGGTAATGTGGCAAAGATTGCATCACTCGAACCGAGGGCAATGCACTGTGATATGAAGAACAGAAAATTGGAGGGAAAAAAACAAAAGATACAAGTCATTAGTTATTTCCGATGATATTTTGTAAGAAGCATATAAATAATTAAAATAGGAAGGTATTAGTCCTCAAGCTGGATAAAAATCTCTAATAAAACATGATCAAAGGAAAAATCTTGCACTTGATCAATAATAACGAGCAAGTTCAAGGAAAAAGTAAAACCTTGGGTTTACAGCAGGGAATGCAGTCTCAGTGCGTGGACGAGGGTTCCACCTGGGATCCGAATAAATGGGATCATCCCCCTGTAGTAAGCATTTGCATGTTTAAAATGAGCATCCGATTAAAAGATAATATCACAAAACTAAAAGTGTAGATTTAACCAACCAAAAGAAAAAAAAAAATAGAACTAACTTGTATACACCAAAAATAGGAAATACCAGATGAGATACTTGACGCTTCCTTGTCGGTAAAGAGTGAGTATAGTCGAGATTGGCAAATCCTGCTCAATGAAAACAATAATTTTACCATTAGTTTGCCACAATCAAGACCCCAAGCCTAGGAAGCATGGACACTCCAAAATAGGTGTTTTGTGTTTGACACCTATCAGACTCACATGCACAGCGGACACTTTAAGATACGAGTCCGACGCACCACGTGGCGAGTTCAAGTTATCAAGTAATTATTTAAATTTCGCACACGCGATGGACTCATTTTGGACTCACCATGGATAAACCCAGAGCAATATGTAATTTTTTTCAACTTTTTGGTCAATTCCTTTTTCACACTTAGTTATACATTTTGGTGGTTTAAATAGATCACAATTCAATAGTTGTTTAGTCCTTTAGTGCATTACATGTTTTTATGCCTTTTGATAATTGGTACTTATTAGCAAAGTGTACTAGATTATGACGTGATGCAATTGCTTAATTGCTAGTTTGTTAAAACTCAAGACTTAATATTGTTGTTCAACTTTTTGGTCAATTCCTTT
>MKEJ01027840.1:0-12716 GCA_001753735.1 Embelia ribes
ATATATATATATTTATATTACTGTTCCGTGCTCATGCTAAAATGCGCATGTCTAACAGGATATGCCGGACTGGGAAGTAGGTGGGGGTTATGGGTGCTGGCTAACTTGCCCTGTGTGCGTTCTATTTTGGAGAAATGTGCTGGGAGAGGTAAATGGAAATGGCAGTTATATATGTGTGCGCGCGAGCGCACGCCCACACGAGAGAGTGGTTCATGCTAAAATGCGCTTTCTTGAACGGAATGCGCGGTGCCATGAGCAGCCCTCCGGGATGAAAAATGTGGGTAGAGGATACCCGTGCCGGCTAACGTGCGCTACCGTACGCCATTGGAACAATGCGCTGATGGTTGCTGACATGCGAACAGCAGGCAGGTGCGATTCTTGTTTTTATTTGGCGCGTGGGGAGCAGTCGCCTTAGAATATCGATGAATTTAGCCAATTAAGGAATTAAAGTCTATAACCTATCGGCAATGCTAAAGCTGAAATTATTCTATTTTGGATAATAGAGCAATTAATAATAAGGGGACCCTTTTGTCTTGTCACTTTCTTCTATCTCATCAAACACTATTTTTAACTTTAAAATATTGGTTAAATTAGGATTAGGGAGCTGCCCGGCGGTTAATGGGCAGTCGTGATTGTTTATTTAAATAATTTATTTTAAAATTAACGATTCAAATTTATCTAAATTTCTTAAATAAAATTTATCAAAAATTATTATTTTAATCTTAATAGCATATTTAAAAATAAACGAAATAGACTAGATGGGTAGAGATTGTCCCGTATACGGAGTTAGTCTCTCTCGGTTAAATTACACTTTGCTCGATGAGGTTTTTTTATCAATCTAATAAATACTTCAGAGGTTAATAAAATTAATCTATTTCTAGTGTACATTTGCAAGTTTATTGCTTTTTATCTCCAAAGTGTTATGGGTAAGGTGAAAATCAACTTCAATGTCATAAAATAATCAAAATGCCTTCCACTGTAACCAATGATTAGTTATTAATTTCTTTAAAGTATATGATTCTTAAAAGTATATTATATAATTATATATATATATATATATATATAATATTTTTCTTAAAACATGAGAGCTTTTTCTAAATTTGCCCAATCATTAGCTTTTGAATGGAAAAAATTAACGTAAGAAATTGAGAAGTAATATAGCTTTTATACGGTTAAATCAAACTTCTACTGTAACTTAAGAAAAAATTTAAGTTACATTGAAAAATAGATAATGATGAACGTCTTGGAAATAATCTAGAAGTCAAAATACTACATTATGTAATACCGAACACATATACAAAGAAATTCATATTAAAATATAGAATATTTGAATTATAATTTAGAATTAAGAAAGAAATTTGCATCTCTTCTTAGCATATTTTTAATTAAATCTTATTTAGAACTAACCATATACATTTGTAATTACAAAATATCCACTCGTATCGTGGAAATTGGTCAATGAGCAAATAAAGTTAATAGAATCTGAACTACGGTGAAAGTTTTCTCTGTATGTAAAAACAATTCTATTTTTTGTACAAAAAGAGAAAAAAGAAACAATTCTGTTTTGGATAATGAACAGTCAAGAGTAATAAATAAGGTGGGACCCATTTATTCTTTTCCACATTTAATGTCAATATTATATTTCTCATTTAATTTTATATTTTACTTTTTGAAATTTTATTTATCTTATTTGATATTCATATTTTAGAAATTACCAATATTAATCTTTTTAAAAAAATATTAAAATTACTAAAATAATTATATAATATAAAAAATATTAAAATTTATTTTTCTTAATTATTACTAATATTTCAAATATTTGCTAAAAATATTATTTTTTTAATAGATAAATTTTGAATAGATAATTTATCTATTGAAAATTTTATTATAATATTTCTAAAAAAATTTTGGAATTAAAAATAAAAAATCTGGACATTTTTCTCATTCGAGAAAAAGAGAAATCAAATGGAGATAAATTATTTTAGAATGACCACTGGGAATGCTCCTAGGAGTTAATTTATATATATTATTATTATAAAAAAAATCATATCAATTGTATAGGTTTAGGTCTATCAATGCAATAACAAGGCTTATGACAAGCAGTAGCATTTTTATTACTCACTTTATTACCATTAGAAGATATAAATTAGATATCTTCGACTCATCTAACGTTGATGAAGTGAGTAGTAGTATAATACTGCTCATATTTTTGTCCCTAATGAAACTTGTGCAATTTCTAAATTTTAGAAAGATGAATAATAAACACATATGCTCGGAAAAGTAAGTATATACAACATAGCTATAAAACTACATACTTGTACGTATAAAATCTCCATCACTCTATTACTCACTTTATTACCATTAGGTTTGGGTCTATCAATGCAATAACAAGGCCTATGGTATGTCGAAACGAAGTTGAGCTATAATATTTTTGTTTTTCACCTCATTATCGTTGGATAAGATAAATTGGATACCTTCACTTCATCTAATAGTGATAGGGTGAGTAATAGTATGTTACTGCTTATTATGAATAGTAGCATTTCTTAGTTCCTGTATGAAACTTGTGCAATTTCTAAATTTTGGAAAGATGAATAATAAAGACATGCTCGGAAAAGTGAGTACATGTAACATATCTATAGAACTACATTTTATTTTAAATAGTTTACGTTCGTAAAAAATAATTTACTCGTATCCGATAATTGGGTTGGCTTTGATTTTTCATCCTTCTTATAAAAGAGATGACTATAGTGATGCCAACGAATATGAAACACGTAAATACAGGTTATTAGAACCTACTATGGCTTGAATCTCTAGTTTTGATGTGGTTTATTTTTTTGAAAACTTCTTAAATCTCTAGTTTTGATACTTTTTGGAACTAATCACTTTTAGAACTCTGATTTAATAAGTATAAAATCACTCATCATTCATCTATCTACTTTTAATGTCACCCACTACCTTGTCCCTCAAAGGATTCAACATCTTTACAAATAATAAAAACTTGAAAAGTGATATTATTCTTGAATGGGAAATACAACCAAGATAAGCACTTTCACCCTCGTACGTTTGAAATTCATGTCCACGTCATGAAGGAAATTTCCTTGAATGGTCGATGCAATTTTCCTTTTTTTTGTTGAATAAATTAAATTTTGCTCCATGAGATTTCTCATAATTTCATAATACCTCTAAGGTTTTTTATATTGCATTATCCTCCTTGAGATTTATTTGTTCATTGCACTGTACCATCAAATTTTTAGAGGGCAAAGTGAAAGTGTTGAGGCCATAAATGACCATATAATTACCAAATAATCCAGGATTTGACAATGAGGAGAGAAATTATTAATTTTGATTTTTACATGTTAACATTAATTTTCTCTTTTCCACGTATCAATTTTTGAATAGAAGTATGTCGGAAAATTCCACATACCCTTGTGTATAAAATCTCCATCAATTACCAAAATACTTTTTTACTAGAACCACTTTTTAATTTTTTAAAATAAAAAATAGATTGTATAATTACATATGATGGTATAACAAAATACTTTTGCCTAAAAAATATGATGGTTTTTCGCTAATTTTTCGAATGATTAGTTTCAATATGTGTAGTGTAAGGCAATAAAGTGAGGATTATTATGGCCTTTCCAAACATAATTAAACTTGTACTGTGACTCGAGAGGAAGAGTAACTTCAAGTCAGTATTCTAAAATATTTTGAATGCTAATGGGGGCAAAGTGTAAATTATTACTAACTTGTTTTGATATGAACAGACTTGGATGCATCTGCATAAAAACCACTACATATTCTAATGTGTAATTCATCCTAAGTTCCACTGGTTTATAAAAAAACTCTACATCATCGGTCTGAGGGGAACTAAATTCAAAAAGATAAAATATCTATGCATTGTTGGTGCAGAGTTCAATTACGATGACAAGCTTGACCACATAATGTGTCCATAAATACTTGCGAAAGATCAATGCACATTTGTCATTCATCCAGCCTGTGTTACCGTAAAAATACTCCCCACCGTTAGTGGAAGAAAATAAAGTTCGATATAAAACCTGCTTAAACCAGCACAAATCATCATTATTTTGAATTCATCTATGCAAACACAATCTGAAAATTAAGAGTTGGCCACTGTAAACTCAAATCAATTCCAAATGGCCGCTTTGGTCTGTCGAATCTTAACTTCAAAGTAATTTTGGTATATACGAATGCGTGTTATTCCCATTCTCCCTTAAAAGTGGAAAAACATCACCGCTTGTGCAGACATTCTTTAGATTTGCAACGAGAACAGAAACAACATAAGCAGATTAAAAAAAAACCCAGAGAATACGGGCTACGCTTAACCGACCTATCGAGTCAAAAAAGCCTGTAAGGAGAGATGGAGATTGGCCTCTCCTTTTTTGGGCTGAAATAAGAGAGACAAAAAATACAAAACTGCAAAAATAAGTAGAACCAACTTTTTTATATATTAAGAATAATTCAATAGTCTTGTCTGTCTGATCTTGTTAAGATTCTGACAATGAAAGGTGATATAGCTGCAAGGAGTGCTTTGGGGCATTCCTCATGTGGAAGATGGCCACACCCAGATATTGAAACTAGTTTCTGCAAATCAGTAAACACTTCAAGGTTAATACTTTTAATTTGCTAAAGTTAAATGCAGTTCCATAAAAAAATCTATGATAAAATGGTATGTGGATCTATTATCTATCTCATCTAACCACTAACTATAAAAATGTGAAGAAAGCCAAAGTTCTTCCTTTTTCATTACACCTAAAATGTCATTCATAAGAAATAAAATTATATTAACTTTTCACCTATTTAAATACTAAAAAAAAAGAGATAAATAAGTAATTTGTTAAATTGAAGGTCATTAAGGCATTATATATGTACTCCACTAACAAAATATTATAATTTAATATTTACATTTTTTTTTAAGTCCAAAATATTTGTCAAATAAAGATGAGTGGCCTATATATATGGCATATATATGTGGTCTATATATGAACTTGCATGAGTAAATAAATATTAATTATAGAGATTAGGCTACCACAAATTCATAAAAAAAAAGTTATTAGAATTCAGGATTGACACTGAGACAACTCCACAAGATGCATATTAGACATAATTTTATATTTTTCTATAATTAATTATGATTATATTTTTTAAATAGCTTATCATATACAATAAACTAAAAGTGGAGCCTCAGCGTAGTTTTTACAACAAGTAGCGCCTTAGAATTGTGACACTTATTAATTTCAATAAAATCTCCATTCTCTAAAAAAAGAATTTTATGGAATTTCAATACCGAAATTACCCCTTTCAATTCTATAAAATTACACCTAAATTTATAGTACTTTATAAAAAGGAATTGCGTACTACCTTTAATTCCCGACAAACTTTACGACAAAAGAATCCCTCTATGGTCTTAGAGTAACAGTCCCATTATGAAGTTTGTATTTTTTCAACAAGCATATACTGGTATTTTAAAATTTTAAAAAAATTAATAATAGGAGTTTGGTTACTTTTTTTTTCGTCATTAATCTCTCTCTAAAAACCTAATTATTCACTACGAGAACCTCACTTTTTTCATAGTTACTGTACTAACTTATACACAAGTTTTTAGTTTTTTCAAACCCATATCATCACAATTAATATGTTTAATATTTGAACAAGACAAATGGTAACCTCCAATTATTATCAAATATGTATACTTTTATTGTATATGTATATAATTTTTATGAGAATAAGGGTGGTAGTTTTATATATATTTGTAATGGTTTCATGTATTTGTTAATTGTATGTTATATTATTGGTAAGTTACAAGTTTTCTTAAGGCTCAATTGTGAGTTAATAGAGCATTGAAGTTGTGGTGGAAGTTAATCTAACGATCATTATGAAATAAATTTAATACATTAAACGCTACAAAGTGTGACCTTTGTCAACATGTTGGATTTTGTTTTTATGGTTTGGTTTTCAATTCAAGCTAGCACAAGTAGATAGAGGGGTTTTTTTTCATCTTTTACGTCATAATACATATTTCTTTTTTACTTTATCCCTATATATATTTTGTAATTAGATGAGTAGATTTCATATTTTGTATATCTTTTGTAAGTAATTTATTTTATGTTTAAACTATTAAGAGACAATAAAAATTGAATTTTGTAATGCTTAAAATATATTCTCATCTTTACTTACGTAAGTCTAAGATTTGGTGTGTAAGCATCTTGGTATTATAATGACATTAAATCAAATTTACATTTGGTGTTGGCATTCAACTGACTAGGAATCAACTTTTCATATTTATATACTAACTTAATTTATTTTCTTAATTCTTTTTATTTATAGAAACAAAAGGAAAAATATAATTCAAATGTGAATGCTAATTCAACTTATTAAATTGAAATTATGTGCTTAGAAATTATCCTTAAAAGAAATATGAAAGGAAAGAATTTTATGCAACAGAGAATAAATTTTATCTTTATTGTACGATGCATAATTATCTTTTTTATTTTGAATTTTTTTTTATGTAAAAGTTATTCTAAAGATAGTTGAAAATATATTTTGACCATTAGAACAAATTTCAATAGATTTGAGCTTCGTAGGGCGTGGACCTTGTAGTCTTTTGCCTTTTTTTTTTATATTTTTTATAATTACCAGGTAACAAATATGATTCATTATTTGATTAATATCCAAACTGAATATAAAAATGTGAAAAAAAAATATATGTACATCACGAGCGTTGCACATGATTACCTACTAGGGTAAACAAAAATTCCATAATTTTATGAACTTATTGACAATCCCCATTTGCAATTCTACTTTCACTTTCACCTAGAAGTGTTGAGCATATATCTACACTAACTAGCAGGTATGGTGATGCTTTTTGACATTTAGAGTTGACCATAATTCATAAAACAGAATCCAAATCAGTTACATTACATCTCAGCCAGTAACTGTTAGGAATTGGGATACGAAGACGTCTTTGTAATGTTCCCAAAATTTTGGTTTCAAGTTCTACTTTTCATTGATTTTGAGATTAAATCCAATCGATCTATGCCATCATTGTCTTTTGATATTCTTCCAATAATCCCCCTTTTAATTTTCAATTTCATGATAAACTGCAGAATGAATAGGTAGCACTGAGAACTTACAGAATTTACAAGGTTTGAAGCCATAACTTGGGCAGATTTTAGGGGTACAAGAGCATCTTCGGCACCTGCAATAACCAAAACCGGCAAATCCTTGATGGATTGCAGCAGCATGGTCGCATTTTGTGGAGTATGTACAGTCTCAAAAGATAGTTTTCCTATCTCACGAATAGCATCATCCCAACCCCCAACACAGAACGGAGCCTGGTACCACAGAAGAGCATCAAATTAGGGAAACAGCTAATGTCTTGTTGCAGTTTTAGACATATTAGTACGTTCTACCCAATCCGTATAAACTGTATCCACTATTGGCTTCCAAATAGGAAAAGAGTGATGTGACATATAAGAGATCACCCAGTTAAAATCGTAATTAACACAATTTTTACATTACATCTAAATCTATAAAAGGACTTCATACAAGAAGCTGAATTACAATCCAATACGTAAAATTGTCAGTTCTCAGCACAGTTTGTTATTTCAGCCTACCACATATTATCAAGGCAAAGAGAACAAAAGGAAAAATGTAGCCAAAAAGAAAAAGAAACCAAAACCACAACAAAACAGGTAAACAATTTTCGAGTCCTAGTGGAAAAGCATGGGATCCATTTTAAAGGATCAAAGGGTCACTTGTTTTTCCATCAATCTTATTTACTTCAAGGGGAGGAAACTGCCACCCAAACTATCTAAACCTAATTTCAAGCTCTTGAAGGCAGTCCTCCTTCAAGCCAAGCAGGCAAAGCTAAAACCTAAACCTGACCTCTACCAACCGGACATCCTCGCAAACACATTATTTCTCAGTCTGGATAAGAACAACAATTTCATCTGAAATATTACTCCATGACATACTTCTCTATGCATCTTCCTTGAATCCACATAACCACCAATACCAAGAAAGAATGTAGCAAGCATTGGGAATGACAGCATTCTTGCTCCAAAAATGATACCAGAGGCTAAAAGAAAAGCAAATCACTTCGATTGGACTTCTTGAGAACTAGTTAAGGTTGTAAAAAGATATGCATATTTAATGGGGAATTTTTTTTTTATTTAATTTATTTTAGCATGTAAATCTGTTATGGGCGGTTTGGTTCTAAATGTGTACGATTTCCACTGCTTCCAAAGCCTTGGATTTTTGGTCAAAAGGACTAGCAGCATTATCTGCCCATGTTTCCATTTGCAAAAACACAATTTGAAAACAAAAGGTACAAAATATGTTTTCCTGTTTGTAGGTTCCAATATCAAATATGAATAGAACAGCTAAAACATAATGAAAACCCCTCCACAAACTAGCACAAACAAATCCAAAACACGTAAAAACAAAATACACAAAATGATATTTTAATTTTTTTTTTGTAAAATTGTATTGACTAGACTTCTGCAGGATTTAAGTGATCAGAGGACGTACCTTGTAAACTCTTAAGACTTCCGTTGATAACTTGGTACCATCATACCATGCACGCCGATTAACCACTTGTGTAATCTCTGTTCGCAATAAAGGGCGTATTAAATGTTTCTTCCCAAGCGAAGTACGCAAGAGTATTCTTGCAAAACCAGTAACCACTTCCCTGGACAAGCTTGTGCCCATTAATACCACTCCCTTGATTTCAACCTACAAGTGGAAGAAATGAAATCAACATATATGAGAAGAAATATTCATCTACAGGAATGAAGCAGTTATCCTCTTCTATTGAACATTTTGGGTGTGGTTAGCACAAATAGCTTAAGGAGAGTAATTTCCAACAAAACAGTGTTGCAAGCGAAGGCCATCAAATTAAGAGAAAGGCTTCCTTCTCCCATAAGTCTTTGATGCAAAATAGTTTTTTGGACAGTTGTATAAAACAACTTACTGTGATGCATGCAATTATAATAATTATAAGAAAAAGATAAGAGAGCACGTATTTATTCTTAAAAAATAAAGCATTTCTGAAACGGACAGTACTACCAAATTTATTCAAAGCTGGTGTACTCACATTGACAGAATCTTTTGATGCCCGGAACCTCTGTGCAGCCTTTAAGGCAAGCAGGCCTCCATCATCATGACCAACAAGTATAACGGAAGAAAATCCCATTTCAACACAGAATGATAGAAGCAGGTCAACCTGAAACCACCAATGCCACTATATTAAAAATGATTATCCTCGGAAAAACAGCACCAGAAGACCCTCGTAAAATATGAATGGCTAGTATAGAACTTTAACGTTCTATATAGGAAATCCATGAACGCAGAACTGCAACTCCAGTGCCCAAAACTTTCTCAAAATGAATCTCAAACCAGTAAATAAATAAACTTCACTTTCTTTTATTTTCTGCGAAAGGAATCAACATGGCCTGTACCTCCTATATCCTTGGGGAGCAAAACACGTGATTCACAAACTTTACCGGGGTATGATTTGGAAAACGAACAAGAAAGGAGGCTATATTGATCCCTATAAATATGATAATTCCCCAAAACCGACTCAAACTAACCCAGCTCTTTCTTTTTCTCTCCGGTTCTTCCCTTAATTCTTTTTGCAAATAAGAATGCATCTATCCATAAAAATACCTGGCTTTCAAGACTGTAAGGATTAGGTATTTGAATGTCCTCCCAATCTTTTCTCCTTGGTCTCGATGTCAATCCCCAACCAGGCCGGTCGAAAGCAGCAACTGCACAACCAACCTGCCGAGAAAGTACACCCATCACATGCCTCCATGAGAAGACCCCTCCACCGAATCCATGCACTAAAACTATACCAATCTGAGAATTTTCTTCCAAATCTTGCACTACTGTTGGAGAACTCAGTGGACTAGATTCGCCAAAATCATCCAGACTCAAAACAGATACTTCCTCAGATAATACAGAAGTTGTGGAACGATCTATTAGTGGATCATACAGAGACCAGGTATAAAATTGATTGCTATAGCTCCTCCTGATGTGATACTGCGTTTTTGGTCCATCATTCAGTTTTGGTATGTCGAAAAAGGTTGATAATGACAAGGAGTGAGGGGGTGAACCAGGCATGCTAAGCTTGTAATGGACTGTAAGCCCTTGGCAAGTGATGAATAAGCTGTCCACATCAGCAAGGAGCTTAACCGGAAGTTCTCCATCATCATGAGCCAACTCACCATGTTTATGCCTCATTGCGCTATCACTCTTTGGTGTTTTGCTTGCAGAGGGAGTGGGAGATCGTGGAACCTTCTGAAAACCAGAGAATATTATTTTGCCAGAAAGCACCTGTCAATTTACTACCGCGGTTAGAGTATCAGATGATGGAGAGAAGACAATCATTTAAAATACAATCAGAAATGCAAAACTCAAGGCAGACTGATGATTTGTTCATAATTGTAAAATTCACCTCATTTAAACAATATTACTAGGAACAAAATGGTGACTGAATTTGGTCCATTTCTTATTACATGGAAGACAGATTAAAGAAATCACAGAACAATCTTTCTTCTCAAGAGAAAAAGAGGGCAGGGAGAGACTGGATTCTTACAGCTTCTGGATCAACACGATGAAAGTGGAGTTTTCGTCGTGCTCTGCAGCTTGCTCTAAAAGCGACTACAATGTGCCCAAGGGCAAATACTACAGATGACAGAAACAAGACAGGCATTCCCCATGACTTCTTCAAATGGAGCTTTTTTCTCGAAGAGGAATATGAAGCTTCAGCCTCAATTTGAGAATTAACGGTGAAAACACAAGCCTTAACTGAAAGTAGAATAACTGAACTAAAAGAACACAGCACTACTGTC
Source organism: Embelia ribes (assembly GCA_001753735.1). Taxonomy (NCBI): domain Eukaryota; kingdom Viridiplantae; phylum Streptophyta; class Magnoliopsida; order Ericales; family Primulaceae; genus Embelia; species Embelia ribes. Next base: position 10,875 of record MKEJ01027840.1, read on the forward strand.
CCGAGATACGGCCCATGAGATAGTGCAGGTCCATCGCACATCATATAAACACCTAATTTTCATAATAAGAAGAAAAGAAGTTAGCAAAGTACATAAACATGATAAAATGTCATAATTTTCATTTCCTGCAACCAGAATGAAAAAATTATATTATTTGTAATTACATGATGATGTTAACAATCACATAACACAAGATTTATACTTACTCCAGAGATCACCTAAATTTGATTAATTAAAAATCAACGCGAGAATGAAAAGACTCAAATGAGAATGAAAAGTTAGCAATTGAAACTGCGAGAGAGAAAGCAACAATAGAATTTCAAAACCCAGTAAAATACACCCAAAATCTCTTTTATCTTCACTTTTTGAATCACCCAAAATCAAACAATTCAGAATCAATGCAAAAATAAAATCACCCCCAAACCGTAAAACATCACAAAATCAGAAACCTAAAATCACTTTTAGCTTCACACTTTTCAAATCACCCAAAAATTCATAAATGTTGAGAATAATTAAAATAACCCAAATCATAGCACCAAATTTCATATCCCAAATATTGACTCGTCTAGTAAATGAGCAACCCCCGAATTGCAAGACATAACTACAATAGAACTTCAAAGTCCTAAAATCTATTTTATCTTTGTTTTCACCTAAAGTTTGACTGGGGGCTAAAGCTTCCCCCTAATTTTAAAGAACCCACTAAATATCATATAAGTTAAAACGTTGTATGTGGATTTAACAAAGCATAATTAAGAAAAAATAAATGATAATATGAAGTCAAACCCCTCCCATTTTCAAATTCTGCCCTTCCCTTGACATGACAAAACCGATTGTATCAAAGCCCAAATTCGAAAATATCATAGGATAGGAAGCCTAAAATCATATTTCAAATCACCCCGCTTCAAACAACTCATAATTAAGGCATAGAATACAATAACAATAAAAATCCAATACACAATTTGAGATTGGGGTAATAAAAAGGAACACATGGACAACAATGTAGGAAAACTAATTGGCAACAAAAACAAGAGTATCAAAGGCCCAATTCGAAAACAATTCATAATCAATGCCCAGAATAACAAAAATAACAATAACCCATTAAAAAAATACAGAATTTGGGGTACAAAAAAGAAACCTACAGATAATAACGAGGGGTCTGACAACGGAAATGAGGAGTATAACTGTCAAAGAGACCTTGAAGTGTATCCATGCAAAAACTCCTTAAAATCACATTCCAAATCACCCCAATTTGAACAATTCATAATCAATGCCTCGAACACTGATAATAATACTAATAATCATCATCATCATAAAAATAATAACCCAATACACAATTCAAATCTGGGGATGGGAAAAAGGATTTTACAGATAATAACGAGGAATCTTATGAGCAAGTGTGAATAGTGATTTCTTGAATACAAAATACATAGCAATATATGTTGGTGCATTTTTGCTTTACCAATTCATAATCAATGCCAAGAATAACAACTAACAATAATCCAATAAAAAATTTCAGAATTAAAGCAAGAAAAACAAACATACAGATAATAATGAGGGATCTGACAACAGATACGAGGGGTATATCCGTCAATGAACCCTTAAACTTATATCTAAGCAAATGTTCCTTAAAGCTATAGCAGCGGAGGCAATTAAAATTCACCACCAAAAATGTGGGGACCAAAATGTCGACCACCGCCACCGCCAACGGCGCCGATAGCACAGCCAGCGACGCCACCATCGCCACCATAAAATACACCGTCCGCACGCACCTCCGAACCTTCTCGAACCCTCCCTTCGCCACCGCCATACTCAAATCTCTCTCTCTCTCTCTCTCTCGTGATC
>MKEJ01027846.1:0-18194 GCA_001753735.1 Embelia ribes
TGAGGGTCAAATTTGTGTATTTTTCAAACTCTATGAACTATTACTATTGTAAATGAAACTATGGAGTCCATAAAGAATTATTGTTGAAACTATGGGGACCATGGCCATAATTATCATAGCAATATCTTTTAAAATAAGATATTTAAATAAATGATGATATATATGTTTTGTTAAATACGTTTTTATTCTTATTTGATTCAAATTAATAACTAAAATAACTGTAATTTTGTAATAATGAGAAGAATATTTTTATATTGCAAAATAGAGGAAATGTTATAACTCTTCACACTTTTATAATAAAGTTATATATTCTAACGGTTTGATCACTTCAAATACAACGGTTAACAAAGTTTATAAGATTTTTTTGTAAAAATATTTGTTCCATGATCCTTTCCTATATATATATATATATATTTTGAAAAATAGATTAAAAATTGAGCACAGGAGTCATATAAACCCTCTTTGTCTAGGTGGAGTTTAAAAATCAAGATCCACAAAATCAAAGTTCACGAGTTAGGGCGCTGCATCCTGGGGGTTAGTCCATTGTTGTACCCTAAACTTAACACAAGTTTTTATTGATTCGGACTCTAGTGTTGGACTCAATTCCATCCACCCCTCCTCAATGTTGTATTCGACTATTTTTGGGAAATAACCATAGAGTTTTCTTCTGTAGCAATACATCGTACGCACGCAAAAACAAATTATGTAGCACATGTACCGGCAAAACGTGCCGCCTACAATAGAAGCAATCTAGTCTATCATGTTGCCCCAAACTTTTTGTATAATTTGTTGTTTCTAGACAAATTCGGCAATATAATACGTAGACATGTGTATGATATCTTGTATATATAACAATACATCTAACAAAATAGATCCTTGGCTTTTGTTTAAAAAAAAAAAAAAGTCAAAATTTACGTAGACACATTGGTTTGTAAGAAATTAAGTGATTTGTATACGCTGTTTCCGAAACAAATAGAGTTAAGCTTCTTATATAAAAAAGAGTAATGATATGTATACAACTGTAATCATGTTTATCGTGGCAGCGCAATCTCAACCTCTACTCCGCACGAGCGTAATCAATGACTCAAACACACAACCTTACCAGACATGACAATTTCTTCTTCTTCTTCTTCTTCTTTTTTCCTCTCAGATTCAGAGTGTGTGATATGAGAAGCAAATTAGCAGATAATTTCCCTCCATAAAAAATTTAAGTAGTTTTTTGGTAAATTGGGCTATAGGCCCATATTGTATTCACGAACTTATTGTGAATAATAGGAGAGCTTGTATAACTCATCGGCCCAAGTGAAGTACAAGTTGGGCGTTTTGGTCCATCGAGATGTAGGCAAAATAAGTAACTACAAAAATAAAATTAAATAAAATTCATGGTTTTTCCTGCCTAAAACCCTTCCGGAGGGAGGGGGAGAGAGAGAGAGAGAGAGAGAGATTGGATCTAGAGAGAGAAAACCCTAATTTAGGTCAAGGGGGTTCGCACAGTGAGTTGTATATAAAGAAGGTATGTATGTATATAATACCCCTCTAAATTATGCTTCTAACTGAGAGATATTAGGGCTTTAATTTGTTTATTTTAGCATCTAGTTTTTATTAGTTTGGGTTTGTTTTGAGATACAACGTGTATTGAAGTGGTTATACATATATATGCATGTATTTATGAATTTAATATAGGAGGATAATGAAGCTGATTCAGGGCGTGTTGAGGTCCGTAAATTTTCGATTGGGCTATCCTTGTAACCAAATAATGAGAACATTTTCTGCAAATACAGCTTCAGGTATTTATTTTTTCTTGCTTGAATTTTAATCTTATCGTCATTATGCCGATGGAAGAATAAATTTTATTATGAGTTTTAGCTACCAATAATTAGGGCATGTTTTGTTTCGGCATTTTCACTAGTTTCTCCTTTTCTAAAATTTAGGGAATTAAATCCATGGGAACTCTTGTAGTAGTATATCTAACACTATTTAATCCACTAACAATTATGGGGTTGCTACATTGCTCCCCAGGAAAGTATTATTTATCTCCAATTTTGTTTCAAGTCTAAGGGATCTGGTTTAGGCATTTTCTATGTTTGAACCCAATTTTAAAGTTGGAGGTGGAAATAAGTTTTAGGGATTGAAAATTGGGAAGCAGGTTGGAGTGCTCTTATATTTTTATTTTCGTTATTTGAATTTTTTCTGACGGACTACAGAAAGGGATAGGCAATGGTTAGGGGTGAAAATGTGGGGGACGTGGGAAACACGGCCCTAACTGGACAGGTTGCCTAAGCTACAAAATTATTTTTCGTAGTGGAGTCTCAGGTTCTTAAATTTTGAAAAGATGATATCAAGGAAAAACATTTTGAGTTCGTTTTATTGGAATCTTAGGAGAACCCGGCGAGAAATTCTTTTGGAAACATACAAGCCATACGACTCTATTGGTTTAAAATAAAAGGCAATTAAAGTTTCTTAGTTTTTTTTTTCCGCCAAAAACTCGATCAGGGAGTCCTTAAATAATTCTGTACCCATGAAGCATTTGCTCTTTAAGATTGGTTTGGTAGTGTTTATGTTATATCTTCTTCGCCAGTATCTATGCACATGCATATGTGCCGTGTGTAAGCCCCGCGTATGGCATTATCAATGTAATCTCTTGTTTTCTTTTTTGTTCCTGATATCATGTTCGTACTATTAAAAGCAATTTGATTTTGTTGATTAGGCTGGTTGTTCTGCTAAGGCCTGGGTTATTTGTAGAGATAGTGCAAGTTTCCCAATTTATAAAACAAAGAAAAGAATGAAACCCTCTGGCCATTATGGGTAATCCTAAATTTGCGGTAGAACTCTTTTTAATTCGATCTAGTAAACTAGTTTTCTCTTGCCCTTGAACCGTTAGCTGCGGTTACTAACAAATTTTTATGCTGTCTGGAACTCCTTGTTGTACGTGTTTTTATTTGTGTATTTGCTCCAATCATAAGTTGTACCCCTTTCTCAGTTATAATTTATTTTTATTTGCAGAATTATGTGGAATTTTCTGCTTTAAGCAACTATAACTGCTGCCATTTGTTCCCTGATCTTCTGTTTAAGGATGTCCTCATGCTTGTAGTTGTATGCATTAATTCTTTCAGTACATATTTGAGGTTTCCGTTGCCTTCCCTTGTATCTTTTGTCCAAATAATTTAGCTAAATTTGGAGGAAATAAGGGTGCGTTTGTGACAAATCTTACTTTTGAAAAAGTTCATATATAAATGGACTTTGAAGAATGAACTTCTAGATAAGCACTTGCAACAAAAAAATAATGTTTGGTGAAGACTCTTTAAGAAGTAGTACTTTGATATTGAGATTTATTCTTATGTTTTTGGCTCATAAGTTTAAATTACAAATATATGTTAATTCAATCATAATTGTGCATTATAGTTACACAAAACTAATGACAAATAATTTCATAAATTTATTACCTTCAAGCAACATAAAACTTGCCCTAAAATTCAATAATCAAGTTGAAGTTGGGGTGAAAAAAAGATTGTAAATAAGTAAACACGCTAATTACCTCAATCAATAAAATTGATTGATTTTAATTAAAAGTTATTTACATAACACAGACAATAACTCTTATTAATTGATGAAATCAAAAAGCAACTAAGCAAGAAAAAAAAAGAATATTTTATATATATATATATATATTATATTTCTGCATTTTGCCAGAAGTGCATTAAATGGACTTCCAGATAAATTACTAATGTGGGTTTCTACAAATGAACTTTTATAATAGTGCACTTCTTGAAAAGCCCTTAAAAAAATATTCACCAAAAGTCCAAAACTTTTGCAAATGGACTTTTTGATCTATGAGGCACTTCTAGCAGAACTGCCAAATGCTACCGAAATCTCTGAAGCGGGTGAAATATTTACTATTTTGTTACTCATCTGCTGATACAGCAATGTCATTAAGTATGGAGTCTGTGTCTCAAATCTCTTCTCTGACATGGGAGAAGATTACATCCACAATTGCATTTAATGCCTTTTGGTTGTATGCAAAACTTGATCTGTATTTGCGTTAATTTTCCCAATTACTCCATGCTGAATTTCACATCTGTGGCCAGCAGTTCAAGTTTTAAGAATTTTCTAATACTCTTAAATGTCATGCGCGCTCAATTACTGGTTCTTGTACTTATCTCTTACTAGTTGTGAAAGTAAGCGTACTGGTGATTTCTAAGTAATTTTTGTGTTCTTTTGGCAGTTTATGATGACAGGGAAGGTTCAAACTCGTTTGAGTCTTCTGATGATTTTGAGCGTCGAATATTCGGTGATGTATCTAGTGATCCAAAGTCTAATTCGTTTTTCCAAAAGTTTGACAGAATTCAGAAGGGTCAGGACAGATCTGGTTTAGGTTCTAAAATATATGGCGAAAACAAAACTGATTTATTGGATGGTCTAGATGGAACTTTCAGTACTCTGACTGACGGGTTGGATTGGAAACTGAAAGAAGAAGCCACATATTTTGAATTTGATTGTGACGAAATTGAGAATGATGAGAATTTTTCTTTCAGACCTGATATGGAATTCAAGCTTGGACAGACCTATGATTTAAGGGTATATCTATCTTCTTTGCTTTGACAATTAACATGGTGCTTGATTTCCAATTTGATTTACCATGGATAGTAAATGATGAACATGAAAAGCAATTTGTAATGCAAATTCATCTGCACTGCTGTGTAGTTTTTTGGTCGAAAAGTACCTGCCCAAGTTTGTTGAGCCTTTATAAATGAGGTTACGTGTTATTTTGCTTTTCTCTTTTCGGGGCCTTAGCTTTGGCAAATTGAGACGAACAAAATTATGACTGCTGTGTATCTTTGTTATGTTTGCATTGATTTCTTTGCTTTTTCTTTTACAGGATCTTGATCTGACAAAGCCTGCAGTACGTAAACCTTTTAAAAGATACGAGTTTGAGACAACAACAGAGGAGGTTCTAAGGAAAGCTGATTTCAGGGTGAGGATCTTTGGATTAGCATTTGCATATAATTTTGTAGGCCTTTTCTTTGGCAAATATTACTGGACCGGAGTCAAATGTCTATCAAGTGAATAATAGAGCTTAAAACTGTCATGAGAATTGAAAAACCCAAAAAATCTATTTTCCCTCTCTTGGGTATGTCCTAACCACGCCTCTTCACAGAATGTCCGTTTTCTGGCCAACTTCATTACAGAAGCTGGGGTTATCATCAAAAGAAGCAAGGTAAACAAAGTGCAACATTAATTTGTTTTCTCTAATCAAACCCTGTTGCCCCGTTATTCTTTTTTCTCTTATATGCTATTTCTGTGTGCTATCCAGACAAAAATCAGTGCTAAAGCGCAAAGGAAGGTTGCAAGGGAGATCAAAACAGCCCGAGCTTTTGGTCTGATGCCCTTCACCACAATGGGGACAAAACAATTCATGTTTGGAAGAACAATGGAAGATCTCGACCATGATTATGAGTATGAAACGTATGACACTCACAGTTTTGTTGATGAAGACCCTCGAGATCATATGGATGCTTAGTAAGCATCCATCCTATTGGTTGAGTCTTAAAGACAATTTTTGCCTGAAACCTCTTTACTGGCATTTGAAAGGTGGAGTCCTCGGTCATGACAAAGTTCCAGATAAGAAAGTGGATTCTGAAGACATGTTTTCACATGCAAAAATGTTTTTTCTTCCTCCGGTTACTTTTCCCCATATCAAAGCATAGTGTTGGTATCTTTGTTCTTTCCTTTCTGGGTCAGGTTTCTTGTAGTTTTTAGTGTATTCTGTGGTTGCTGTTGAACTATATGCTAGCTATATTGAAGTAAAATAAAAGATGGCACGGGGGTCTTGTCCAAATACTTTTTTCTTTTCAAGGCCTACATGCAGCGGATACATATTCATGCCCGTATAAACATCTGAGAGTGGATTTAATGAGGATTTTTTTTTTTCCGGAGGGGTGTCACGCTCGACAATTATGAATAACAATATTGCCACCATATGTTTTGTTATGGTCAGTGATTACCTGATAAGAAATAAAAAGTTTAACCAAATCATTTGGTGGATTCCTTCTATTTGTTTAATACAATGTTGCTTAAGTGGTTCCATTAGTAAACAAACTCCCGTGAGATAACGGTTGTACTCCTAGAGAGAGAGGGAGAGGGGAAGTGCTACACTATTATTGCATTAGCAAGGACATGAAGTCAGGGTGTAGATGATCAGGTCTGATCGAGGCCATATTGCTATTCTTAAGGAACTCTTTTCAAGCCTAATTCGTTTTGTAAATAAATTGAGTTATTGATTGATTTTGGGGATTGTTTTGCGAATGGTCTTTAGCTTTGCTCCAGTATTTTTACATTTTGGTCGTGTAAACCCGATAGTCGCCTCATGACTGTCTCCTAAGAGCTCAGTTTGAGCGTTGCTTAGTTTGTTCAAGCACTTGGCTATGTCTTCTATTTAGAGTTCATCTAGTAAACGAGCCCAGTAGCCCTGATAAAATATAGAAATTTCGGTATTTGTTCTGTATTTGCTGTAAATTAGTTTATCGTCATGCATTCTCATATGGGAAATGTATCTTTTAATGTTACGCATTTTTTCATTCTAAATACTCTCCCAACAGTATCTTTCAATCCCATGCCTTTTCCTAATCAAATTAATGGTTTCATCCAATTAATCACTTCATTGGAATCATTTAGTGCCGCGTCTGAATAAAGATTCTCATAGCATAAACACTAATTAGAACTTAATCAAGGATAGATGCCAGTTAGGTTGAACTGCTTCAAGAGACATTATGTTATTTTCTTTATTAAATATTCACCTCCTTATTCATAGAAATACTATTTATAAGTAGTGTCAACTCTTCAATATTTCTCTTGATCACCACCTCTCCCAGCAATGAAGAAGAAAAGAACTGAAGCCTTCTTATGATGACACTCCTTTATCTTTGCTCGGCCCTTACATTCGTCGCCATCCTCCTCTCCACCGCCTCTCCGCCCCTCACTACCCCCCTCGGCTCTGGCTCCACCATCTCCATCAGCTACGGTTTCGACAACTCAACTACCATCTGCGGCATCATTGCAGGGGGCCCAACCCAAAGAAACCAATGCTTCACCACCTCGGCCCACGTCATCGCCATCCAACTCAATTCGTCCTCCTTCAAATCGATCTCCGGCAGTCGAAGCCTCCTCTGCGGCCTTAAGTTAGGGGGCCGAAGTCTCCTCTGTTGGGATACCGCTACGTTCCACCCTAAGCGCATTTACTGAAGCTCATCCCTCTGGCTAACCAACTTAATCATCGGTGATTCGCATGCCTGATGTGGCAATGTGCTGGAGGCTTTCGCTGGAGGTAGCATGGAAGTTCAGTACAATCACCTCAGGGCTAGTGTTCTCTTGTGGGGTACTGAGGGACAGTAGTGGAGTCAAATTCTGGGGTAAAAGTGTAATAGGGGTGAAATTGAGGGGCTATTTAGCAATTTAACAATGTTGAGCTTAGTTGCAGGCCAATTTCATGCTTGTGGGTTAGCTGAAAATGGAACATTGATTTGCAATGGGAGGAATGATAGTGGACAGCTCAATGTTCTCTTCGAAGCACATTGATAAGGTCGAACAATATCCCCTATTAGAGCTTGTGACCGCCACTAACTATTTCTCGTTAGGAAATAAATTAGGGGGTGGGAGTTTTGGGACAGTTTATAAGGGCAAACTCGCCAATGGACGAGAAGTGGCTGTTAAAAGGGGAGAAGTAGGTGCTACGACGAAGAAGTTCCAAGAAAAAGAAAGTGCTTTCGATTAGGAACTGGCATTGCTATGGCGGATCCACCACACATTTGATGGCTTTATTGGGATTTTGCCAAGAAAAGGATGAAAAGCTTTTGGTTTACGAATTCATGAGCAGTGGATCATTTTATGATCATCTACATAGCAATAGCAATGTCGATAGAAGTAGCAGCTTCTTAAATTCTTGGAAAATGAGAATTAAAATTGCGTTAGATGCATCTAGAGGAATCGAATACCTTCATCACTATGCCGTCCCACCCATAATCCACAGAGGCATCAAGTCCTCAAACATACTAATAGATGAGAATTATAGAGCAAAAGTGTCCGATTTTGGATTGTCATTAATTGGTTTGCAGTCCAATGAGGAGCATATATCGACTAAGGCAGTTGGAACAATCGGGCCTGGAGTACTACGCAATGAACACTTTGACTACTAAGAGTGATGTTTACAGCTTAGGCGTTGTGTTATTAGAGCTTTTAACAGGAAGGAGAGCATTGTTTAAGGAAAGGGGACCGGGCCCCACAAGCTTGGTGGATTGCGCGGGGTCCACCATTGTGTCGAGGGACATAGTGACCATGTTGGATGAGAGGGTGGGCGCACTGGATGCGCATGAGATTGAGGCGGTGGAGATGGTGGCTTACGCTGCTGTTAGCTGTGTGAGTTTGGAGGGGAGAGATAGACCCTCCATTAGTGAGATTGTGGTGATTTTGGAGAGAGCATTGGCTCTTTGTGAGGGTAGCAATGTTAATGGGGAAATCTCTGTTGTTCCCTAATGAGTTCTCAATCCCAGAAGAAGTATATTGGGAGTTGCTTTATTTTTATTTTCCCCATAGATTTGTTCTAAATTTTGGTGTTTGAAATGGCAAGTTGTTCTCTTAGAAGTCATTTCTGTATCTGTGTTACTTGAAGGCCACTATCATTAGTACCTTTTTTTAAAGAAAAATATTCACATGTAGAAAATCACGCATTGAAATCAACCAATATACTTGGTGAGCGAGTTTTTAACTCCAATAGGACACGTGGGTTCCAAGGTTCCAAAATTATATTATCGGTCTATCTCTCTTCGTAATTACAAATATGATGTATCACGTATAAATTCATCATATGAGATAATAAATTATAATTCACCAGGTGAATTGTATATAAATATGAACCGAATTGCTTTAAATTTAGTCTGAATCTGATTATAATTTGCTAGGCGAATTATTTAAATTTCGCATGAATATGATTTTGAAAGTTGACCACAATTTGAGTAACAATTCGCCTGGCGAATTGGTTCAAAATTAAAATTATAATTCGTCATATTATATGGGGAATTGCATAAATATTTTATAATTTGCCATATGAGATGGCGAATTATACGTGATGTAGCATATTTGTAATTATGAGGACAAGTAGATCAATGACATAATTTTGGAGCTCATCAGTCCCTCCTTGGTGAGCACTTGCCCTAATTTTCAACAGTTTTGTCCATATTAAAATACGGAATGGCAAAAAAATGTTGTACAATTTGGACGGATTTAATACAATTTTTTTTGTTAAAAAATGTCCTGAAATATTTGGTATAGTTTATAAATTAATAATATAATTTTTTTCGTAATAAATAATATATTATTATTTATTATTTAAAATATTTTTTTTCTGAAATTTTAATTGAAAAAATAACTAAAAAGTATGAATTATACCTGTACTAAACGGGATATGTCAAAAATAAGCGTATTTTTTATTAAGTTCCGCATCAATTCGGAAAATGGAAATTTCATATGGACATGGAAAAAATTGCGAACTTGCTGCAGCCACGTGTAAATTTGAAGACTTCCCAGTCGTCAATTGTAGTTTCCATCCTACATGACATTCAAAAGAACTTTTGAGCTGAACTTAGCATGTGATAGCTCTGAAAAGATCCCGCAGCAAGATGATGAGAATGAAATTGATATGTGGAACTCAAAACAATTCATGCTTAAAGGTGAAAGCGTGTTAAGTCTAGTGTTGTTCCCATTCGGTGAGAACAACTTGAGCTGCATGCCCTCAGTGTCACGGGGTTACTTATACCAAGCCTACCCGTGCAGCACTTGACTCATTCAACCTATCGTTGAGGGGCTAAGTTAGCATTGACTCGCTCAACTTGCAAAAAAGGAAGCGGAAACTAAACACACAAATACAAGTAAAGAAGCTAGAGAGAGAGAAGAGTGTTTAGGAGAACTACTCACTTGTATTCCCTCAATGTCTTACAAATGAGAAGTTCTGCCTCTCTTGTAACCCAAAGGTTTCCAAATCCTCCATTCTCTAGAACCCACCCAGAATGTTACAGGATACTCCTAGGATAATCTAGAAATTTCCCGACCTTCCTAGAATCAACTATACATTTCCTCTATATTCTATGATATTCTATATAACTTTAGAACAACCCATACAAATCTAAAATGTACAAGAATACAATAGAAAAGTCCGGAAGCTTCTAGGTCTGATCCGTCCGAAGAAATTCCAGAAGGCTCCGGAATGTCCGAACCTTGCACAATCCATGTCTCAAAGAAGTAGAAGTGTTGGTCAGTGACATCAAGAATTGGTGGTCGTCCATTTCATAGCGATGGTTGATGTGTCAACACAAGAATGCCACACATGATGTTTCAACCATCGCACAACAATTGAGCATTACTGGTGGCATTCCATCAGTTGTATCAAATACTGTTAAATCCCAAAAAAGTAGCAAGTTTTCTACAATGGCCTCTTGAATCAGGTTACCGCTCTCCATTAGCTAATTCCAAATTTAAGTTTAAAGGCCAAAAATATCTAACCTAGTGAGAGTTTCCTAAGCAAAAGAAATCAAAACAGCATTCAACATATGAGCAGATGTGGTCACCATTGCTCAACAATGGCAATTATCTAGCATTCCATTTTTCTATGATAAATAAAAGAAAAAAGAATGACACCAAAGGTATGCAGCTCACCATCAGCATGATGAAATCAAAGAGTCAACAAACCATGATTTGATTCATACGGTGCAGGAATAAAGAGTTCAGTAAACTCTTAACTGTTGAGTGTATATATACATAACTAATTTATAATCCCATGAAAAGGGGTAAACAAGAAAATGAAATAGAAAAAAAGAAGGCCAACAGTCAAAAACCGAGAAGACAAAGTTCATAAATACACAGTATGAACATAAAAGTGAAAATTTCAACCAAGAACATGCAAGAAAGCTTGAAAAAAAAGGAAAAGGGGACAAAGAAGTTCAAACAAGGTCGAAGTGCATTAAAAGCCTAACTGAGTTGTATTTCTCTCCTTTGCGGTTACACAAAGGGATTGCACGAATACCTTTTTTCAATTCCAAAACAGGCAAGCATGTCTGGCCCGCAAAATCATCTTTCTCGGACATGTCATATTCATGTACTTCAATTCGTAGTAGAGCTAACTCTGGAACGGTTAAGGGGAAAGTGAACTCTTCATTCCACACGGGTGTCCAATTATCCTCTATCTTCTTCGTTTTCTTCATGATTTCATCAGCAGGCACACCAGCAATCCCAACCTACTTGAAAAAGGCCTTTGTAAGTAAATGAAACATATATTTCAAGTGACTTGAAAGTGAATTTTTATTAGGTGGACTATTATTTTATTCAAAAGGGAAAAAAAAACTGAACTCTCGGCTACCACTATGTTAAGTGTCTGATCTATATGTGTTACCGTCAGGACTGGGCTGGAACCACTGCTAAATTTTAACGAAATCAAAGCATTTATTTGAGTGCCAAACATTATAATTTTTCTGCAGAATATAATGTAGCATCTGATTGCAAGTAGCGCATATATACCATGAGACTATGCCTTAATTATATTTCCTTATATATGCCCAAACAAGCAGAATAAATATTAACCTTCACTTCAACGTGATAAAAATAATCGATGGAAGATACAGTAGGCATTGTATGCTAGGCTATAACTTACCCTAGTATAGAAGTCGGGCGGTGAGTACATATCAAAATGAGTTGGCTTGAAATCTAAGTGCCAACCATCACCCATATATACTTTCACCTGCATATATAATGTAAAGCTTTATTGAAATTACATAAATGCGAGACAAAAGGAAGCAAGTGCTCTAGTGGAATTACTTTTCACCTTTAAAGTCTTTTTCACAGGTAGCTGAGCTTTAGGATTAAAGACCTCATTATAGGGTCCCTTGCCCATTAAAAGGTCAGGCTTCTTCACATAACCGCACCCCCCATTCGCTCTGTACATCCCATGCATCAGCCATAGTGCTCTGCCATAGCCCTGAAAATGAAGTGCGCTATGAATGTCTCTCTAATAAATTAGAACAATATCGTAAAAACATAAAAGTTATAAGTAATCTAAAAAGAATTTAATTCAGCTCCTTAGTGTTGGCTGTCCTTTGCGGTAAAACCCTCCACCAATGACTTTCTAGTTTCTATAGCTACTCATCTCTAACCATTAATTGCTCCCTTTCTTTCTATCAACCTACCAAAAAGGTGAATCGTAATAAGGAAGGTCAAACGAGATTTCATTCAGTAAAAGTAAGAGCTCAGAGGTTGGGTAAAGATGTGGTATCGCGCCAATCAAAAGAAAATGAAATCCGTGGTCTCACTAATTTACAGAAATCAGCAACCGAGAATCTGCAATCCTGATACTAATACCAAACTACAATACACTTCCAGCTTTTTATACTGCCAAAACTTTTATAATGTATTCTTTTGAAATAATTTTGATCCAGGTAATACTAATAACTTCAACTTGAAAACCAAAAAGAGGAAAAGAGATAGCTGCATAAAAGAATATGCTACTAGTCACAGATTCATTCCAATATTTTTACTGATGGTAAGACCTGCATGTTAAACGCAACCATTTGAGCTCCATGCATCCATCCGATCTGTGGTTTGTAATTGGAGGAGGTGAATCGAGTACCTTTGGGGTAAACCCTGAGAATGTTTTTCTGGGTGAACCTAAATTCAGAAGTGCGCCGAATTGGTCACATGAAAATAATAAAATAACATACACAAAACTGTTTAGAATAATTATGCGAAGTATGCTAATAAAAGAATTTTGATTTTTACCTTACTACATCCATTCCATGTGCTTCGGCAGCTTTCTCAAGTGCCTGTTCACTCAAACTAAGGCGCCTAACTTTGCCAACTTCAACTTTAAGTGCCTCTTTTAGACCACCTTTAGGCTTTCCAGCATGAATAGCTATAAGGCTCTTGTATGCCGGTGGTTCAGATGGATGAGCATCATGATCAAATTCATCATTGTCTTCTTCCTCACGATGGTTGTCACTCTTACCAGTATCACTCTACAGGGAAAACAGGCCAAACTTTGATAGGAAAATGCCTCAACATAAGAGTATATATCATACTCACAAGATTAATACTTAGTCTTTAGTACTACTCTTTCTTGACATCAGGACACATATGAAATCATCAAACCAAATATGATTCAAATTCGCAGATGACTTCCAAATTTACAACAGAGAACATGACGAAGGGTCGAAATTATTTTCTATAATAACGGCCATCAAATTCATTTACAAATCACCTTATCGTCATTTTCATGATAAGCTGCCAGCTTTGATGGTTCCCTGCCCCATACATCTTCATCGGAATATTTTTCCTTTTGTGACCCATTTCCCTTAAAACTGTCAGCTTCAAGGTACTCTTTAGGAGGTTTGGTTGAAATGAGAACACGATGTTTTAACTCCTCCGGTGTGGGAAATTCTTGCAATTGCGCTTCAGGGCAAAACAGGGTCTGTCCAAATGTTTGAGCAAGCATCTACAAACAAAGTACACATAATGAGAAAAAGAGTTAACACCAAATAAAGAGAATGTAATTGAATAAAATGATGACATGACAAATAACCTGAGCTACTTTAGCCTGAAGATCTGGTGTGAGATGGTCTTCGAGGGTTATTATGACAGGATATGGAGAAGCAAAAAAAGCGTACTTTCTGATGGACTCAAGACATTTCTTTAGTTCCACAGGGGTTGTGAGTGTCCTGAAAATGACACACTAGTTCAAAGATATCCCAAAAGATATACAAGAGCGGGAAAGATAAATTATCTATATTCGGACATCAAATAAATTCTGTTATAAATAATGCAAAATTCATACGCCAATAGAAAACCCAAATGCTTTTTGGAAACATTTCGATAAAGATTAGATTCTTTCATATAAAAGGGATCCTTGTCATTATTTTGTTCAGTAATTTTTTAATAAGAAAACAGTTCTCTAGATTTTAATTTGCATTTTAAGGTGTCTTCTCTAAAAAAAGACACCTTGCAAATACTAAAATAAAAAAAGATACTTAGTATTCAGGTTTATATAACCGTGAAAACAATGCATCTTCTACCCACATTAAATGCTTCTTAGACAACAAGATAATAGAATTTAGTGCAACTGTGCAAATCTATCAATGCCTCTCTTCACTGAATGTTATTAAGCACAGATATCACCCGTGCAACTGTGCAAATCTATCAATGCCTCTCTTCACTGAATGTTATTAAGCACAGATATCAACCCGAGCATGATTCTAAACTCGAATTGTATAATCAATTGTAGACCTCCGGCTCTCTACCAGCTTTTCATCAAAAACAGGAATCCATGGTAGAAACCAAATATCAAAGAGCTTACAGATCTACATATCGATTTGCATACCTTCCGTGAAGAACATGTACGTTATCTTTTGTGGAGTTTGGCCAAACATCAAGCTCTATCACCCTAACACCTCTTTTTAGTGCCTCTATAATTGGAGTGTCACTACAATCACTGCTAAGCTGGTTCCCCGTCAAATAGGAATTGTGCCCTGTGTAGATGAAGTAATGGGACAAAGGAGCAGTCATATCATGGTGAACCTGAAATGATCATATATGCCATCAAATTTTGCAGAAATTAATCAGGCAAGGGCAGTATTGTTTTTCTCATTAACAATTACAAATAGTATGCAATTGGAGAACATAAACAGATTCTATTAACCATACTATCTATACGAAAATGGTAGTATTCCCAAGGGACATGGCATAAAACATGTTGGAAACCGGAGATGTTGCTAAAAGAACATTTGCAAAATTGTTCCAAGAAATTAAGCTTTGAGAAATTTCAATTGATATCTTAAAAATATATACATAGATGGTTCGGAGCAATTCTGTGGGAAGGAGAAAAGGGCGAGAGAACGATGTTGATGTATGACAAATTTTGGCTCAAATTGAAAAGGCTTGGGCGTGTTGCAATGGAAAAGCAAGAAGAGAAAATTGGCCTTTTGCAACCAAATCAAATTCATAACTTGCTTCAAATTCTGCAAAATCAAAAGACTTTTCATTCCTAGACTTGTAAAAAGGACAAATTTGCTAAATTTAGAAACTTTTGACTCACACTGACAAGTGACAATGCCCAATTATCACTCCACTTTGGGCGCCCCTTTCTCTCACAGTCTTAAAACTTTTTACTAGTTTGAGAGCTTCATTCAATTCAATCTTGCTATTCTAATCAGGTTTCATATTCTAGCTTATTTTGCCTTGTTGGTTAAGTATTTCCTGTTTAGTGTAGTTTAGTGTCTTTTCTTCCAAGTACTCGAGTCATTGAATGGAACCTTTTGAAAATTGTTTTAATTCCTTCAACAAATTTAATAGTCAATTTCCTTTGTGATTTTTAATCTATGGCCTTGTTTATTCAAATGCGACCACATATTTGAGCGGCTCTATTCAAAAAGTGACCTTTGCTTCACAGTTCCAAACTTCTCAATCTATTTTACAGGGAATATAGTTACCCAAGTTAGGAACTTAACCTAACAAAACATTACAGGTAGTATCCTAGATTGACACTTATATTTCTATTAAAAGAAAAATAAAAAGAGCAAAATACACAAACACACTGTATATATATACACTCAAGCAAAGCAGTACATGGGGGATCATCATCAAATCAGAGGATACCGCTTGGTTCATACTCTCCATTTTGAATTTGCTAAATTAAGGTTTACAAAGTTTGCTAAATTAGGTATCCAATCTAAAGAAGACAACCAAAGCTGAATTTAGTAGGTTTCCAAATTGGCAGTTATATCTAACTATTCTCTAAAAATGTGAAGCTTGTAAAAGATTCTTTTTCCCGGAAATACCTTTTCATAAGTTATAAAATTACATTAACTTTTCACCCACCTAAGAGCAAAATAATTAGATAATTTGTTAAATTGAAGGTCATTAAGTCATTAACTACCTTACTCAACTAACAAAATATCATAAATTAATACTAAAATTGTGTTTTAAGTAATAAATGTTTTTCAAATAAAGATGAGTGGCCTAATGTAAGTTGTATAAATTTTTTACATACATTCATACAATTATTTTCTGAATTGTTTTTTTGAATCTCTTAGAAATAAAAAGAGAAAGTAATTTTTTTTTTTGTAAGTTCTTATTTTAAGAGCATGTATGGAAAATAAATATTAATCATGGTGATAAAACTACTAAAATTCATCACAAAAAAATGTAAAATTTGGGGTTTGACATTGTAAAATTATCTTACTGGTTGACAAGAAACATGTTACACAAAAACGTTTTTAGTTTTTTTAATTATTTGTATAATTAATTATTATTATATTTTTTAAGTAACCTATTTACTTTATATCCATAATTTTAAATGTTCAAAAGGATCTTACATTATTAACAATAAAAAGATAGAGATGGTCATTATATTTTTTTGATAACGTAGACAAGAATTACAAATTGAAATATAAACAACAAATAAATAATTATTCAATTTAGATACTAAAAAAAGGTCAAATTCTAATTATATCGAAAAAGTGACGCCGTGAGATACAAATGTGGTTCTTCTAGTTTAATAAAATTTCTGATTAATAGTTTGGAGCATCTGAGTGTAAATATACTATGTCTTAAATGTATAGTTTAATGATTTCATAATTGAGCATGGTTTCTTTGTGATTGAAAAATGACTTAAGCAAATGATCGTTTAACATTTAGGGTAAATTAAAGTTTGCCCCATGATGTTTTCTAATATTACAGTTAACCCCCAAGCTTTGCTAAATTATAGCCTACCCTTTACCTCCTGTTTAGAGAAAGGATTTGAATTTTTGAAGTTCCCACCGATTTGTGTTGGTCACTTTTCACGTCAGTCGAGAGGTCTTGCTTGAGCCTTTCGTAGGGCTTTCATAGTAGGGCTTTCCGATGGCCGGTTGGTGACATGGGCCTTTCGTAGTTTGGTTTTGAAAATTGAGAACCAATGAGATGATTGTCGATTCAACCTCTCCCATTCATTCTTTTCACTTTCTCTTAAATCAAATTTCAAATTTGATTGTCTAAATGGAGATAGGATAGGAAAGCAGAATTATGGAGTTTGAAAAGTTGCTACCTGAATTGGGGATAATATTGGAGGTGGATAAGAGAATGGTTCAAGGGTATTTTGGAGTTTGTGAAGGATAATCTTAGGATAACAGTTTGCCCCACAATTTTTGGGAGTAAAGTGGTACTGCCTCATGAATCTAGTGGGGTATAATGCAATATTCATAACCTGAGGGGGTAACTGTAATTACAGAAATTCTCATGGGGTAAACTATAATTTATCCTAGAATTTATAAATGATCCAAACGTGAATAGTAAAATATGAGTCATTGAATAACCATTGGCTGGGTTCTTGAAGACCTCATGCTCAAGAACTCATGCTGGTTTGGTTGATTTTAAAATAAGAAAATATATATTATGCTATATCGTAACAGTAAGTCTCGTAAATAAAAATATTTAGTTCATATTTAATATATAAATTAAAAATAGTTGGCATACTACTTGAATATTATAATTATTTAGCAATGTTAATGTTTTATAATAATAATCTCATGCACTTACTAAATTATCTTTTGACTTATTTTTATAGATGACATTAAGTGGAGAAAATATTATTTTGTTAAAAAATTAAGTTGAAAAATTATGTAAATGTTTTATATGTTATTTTGAAAACAACTTCATAACAAATGCTGTTAATGCACGTATTTTAAAAATACTGGATTTATCAATTCACCAATATGTATTCAGAACTATAATTCAGTTTTCATAAACAAGCTTAGGCTTAGTTCTAGCTCGGAGTCGGCTTGGTTTGGACTCATTTAGTTATAAAGATGAGTCGGCTTGCTATATAATGGCTAATATAGTAATAGCTTCAATGGATTTGGCTTAAAAATTCATTCTAATCACAACGCTGGTTCATAACAATTTTGGCACCAATCGACACCATTATGTAGCAGCCATTTATTAAAACCATGATTTATACATAATTATCTATAGAGTGAAATACCACTAGGACTGGTAGAGTTGTTTCATAGTTTATTTTTCAGTTTCCTTTTTTCGCAAATTTGGCTTTTTCCATTTTATGTTTTATGGTAAGAGGTGCTTGGTTCTCCTATTACTCAATAGAAAAGCACTATTTGCTAGGGGTGTGTATT
>MKEJ01027856.1:0-10838 GCA_001753735.1 Embelia ribes
GAGAGAGAGAGAGAGAATTGGTGGTCGGAGAGAATCGCCGCCGGCGCATGCACAATGCATCGGTTTCCATCTCCCTCCGCCTCCACGTCATCAGCGTTCTCCTCCCCCGGCACGTGCCGCTGTGGCAAGCGCCGGCTCACGCGTGCGCGGAAGCTCCGGCACCTTGACGATGGAGACGTCCCCGACTGCGACCACTCCGCCGTTCCCCTCCCTCTGCCCTCACTCTCCGGCCTCCTCCGCCGCGATGCTGCCGCTAGCAATTCCGCCTCTCCCGCTGCGGCGGCCAACGTAACTCTCCCGTCACCTCCGGGCAGAGAGGGAGAGAGGCGCGGCATGGCGGCCGAGGCAAGGCGGAGTGATGTTTCTTCCAACCCTCAGTTTCAATTCCGAAGGTAAAATTAGTTTTAGGAATTTGTTTCATAATTGTTGTTATAAGCATTTTTTATAATGCAGTTAGCCTGATTTTAGTATGGCTTATTGGAGAATGAGGCTTAGTTTGAAAATGATGATGCCTTTCGGAATTCATATGATAAAACACGGTCCTTAATCAGTATTAATTGCAACTCACGGTGCACGAACGACTAATCTAACTCACGTTTATAGAACGATGTTATAGAGGCTAACCACTCTCTAATTAGACTTTAGTTATTTCATTCATTAATAAGATAATGAAAGGGCTAGCTAATAGGCTCTCTAATGGTAACCTAGGGTCTCCGGCTCATTAGATAATTAAACATTAATTAAATTGTTTTTATAAGGAATAATATAGCTAATTAATAAATCCCGTTCTCATGATCATATTCCGAAATTGCTTTTAAAAGCTGATTATCTAAGCTGGTGTAATTCTAGTGTTCTGCAACTTATTCTAAAGTTGCTTTGTAAATAGTATCAGGTGTGATGAATACTGCTTTTTATCATAAAAGAAAAATAAAATAAAAGTAAATATGTACAATGAATGTAGTAAATATAATTAATATTATTTTGATAGTTAATGATAGAAAAGCAAAATTAGCTTTTAAAAATATTCCTACGACTGACTGCTTTTAAAGGCTCCCTTGAAAAGCAGAAGCTGAGTTAATAGGCATGTGTTTTAATATTTATCAAACAGTGTGAAAAAAAGCAGCAACATCCGAACATCAATCCCAAACTGGCCTTTAGTATGCTTATAATTTTTTCCAAATAAAAAGTAGTCAATTGTGTTTGTCATGAGAAAAGATGTCTGCCTTTTGAAATCGGATTATGTTCTTTTATGGATTGTTTTTAGAAGCATCTTTATTATGTATCATTCATTACAAAATCGTTTTGTCTTTTTGCAACATTTTCACCAAATTACACACATCAACAACGAGAATGACACCCATTTAGAATTAATCCAGTTTTGAGAAGCTGGTTTATAAATCATCAGCATTACGAAACTGAGACTTAGACTAAGGGAAGGTGATTTTTCAGCAGATTGTGTCACATATCAATAATTTCTCTGTTTGTGATTGATACAAGTAGAAACAGATAGGAACTTATTTGATTGTAGGCAAAGAGAATAATAAAGTAAGATACATGGGGGCAAGGCAAAACCGAATTACGCCACTGTCATACATTCTTAAGGTTTCAATAACCAGGGGACCATTTACTTTAGGTGTTTTTTTCACACTTTTTATCAAGTTCATTTGTCATTCGTATGGTCCAACTATCTCAGTAAATAAAACCACATTTTCTGGAAGTCTTTGATCATTTTATTGTGAGTTGCTCTAAAAATGTCTTCTTTGCAATCTAGTAGTGATAACTTCTAGATTTCAATTTGGAAAGTACAAAAATTAGTGTTGTTTAGACAATAGGAGGTTATGATAAAATAAATTATGGATGCTTATAAATTGTCTCTGTGTTTCCTAATTGGACAATAGATGCTATTCACTGTGTCATATTTTTGGGGTCAATTGCATTATATTTTGTTAGAGATTGGTGATAAATATTATATGTTGTTATTTTACTCGGAACATAAATGAGCTAGTGAAACAGCTAAGTACACTTCAAACCTGTCATGCATTTTGTCTGCTTTTGTTTACAATTTCTTAGTTGTCATACCGGATATGAAGGAACATTTGATTTTTGTCCTTGGTGATCAAACCATGTAAATGAGAAAGACTTGAAATTTATATTCGTTTGGTTCAATTTTTTGCTTCAACATTGTTTGCAACCTTGACTAAATTTTTCTTTGCTTCGTCACAATTCAGCCCATTGCCTTGCAAAGACTGCCAAAGGAATAGGGAGCCAGGAAACGCTCTACGGTCTCAGAGGTCTCCTCAAGAACTTGATAAAACTAGACGATCACAAGAGTCGCACACTTCTTGCATGCACGCCAGTGCTCCCACGACCCCCTTCTCAACCCCCGAGCTGAGCCCCAATAGAACTTATGGGGATATGTATATCTCTCCCCATATGTTTCCTCAAGGTTTTCGAGTTTGGTCAGCACCCGAAATGCCCGCGCTAGACATGAACCTTGGGTTAGGGTTTTCTCATTGTATCCATGCCGATATAACTGCATTTAGTGTTGACAATTCTCCTCTCCAGAGTCCAACTGTAAGTCCCCAAAAGCGAAGCCCTAATGGGCCCCCATCGCCATTGGCTAAGAGACTGACCCTTGACACTGTATCTGCTAGACGTGATAGCAACTGTCAGGCAAATATCCACCCTTTGCCTCGCCCTCCAGGTGCCAACTCACCTTCTCCGACAACTTCGGTTCCTCATCTTTCATCCAGAGCGGAGATCAAACCATTGAAGCCTCAATGGCAGAAAGGGAAACTCATAGGGCGTGGTACCTTTGGAAGTGTCTATGTTGCCTCTAATAGGTAGTTGTAGTTTGGCCTGTACTTGTTATCCAGGGAAAATGGCACTTAAGAAGTTTTTGTTTTGCATTTTCACTTTTCCCGCCAAAATTAAGCCTATCAAAATTTATCACTTTAACTTTGCCACTTTGGTCGAACTTCACCCATTTTTTTTAATTCTGGGAGACAAACATGAGAAAAAGTGCTATATATGAGTTGAAGTGGCAAAGTTCAAGGTGATAAAGTTCAATACCTTTAGTTCTAGGGGTAAAAGGAAAGGGCACAAAAGTTGTATGGACTAGGTGTAGTTCTCCCTTTTCTGCAAGCTAACTATTTAGAACCAGAACCAGATTCTGAAACATGTTCTTTTTATCAACAGAGAAACTGGTGCTTTATGTGCAATGAAAGAAGTTGAATTGGCTTTTGACGACCCAAAATCTGCAGAGAGCATAAAACAGTTAGAGCAGGTTGGATTCCATCTGTTCATTCTATTTTCTTTTCTTCTGCCCTCTATTATGTATGGAGATCCAAAGCTTGTTGGAAAAATATCTTGGTAAATGCTGTCATGCTTCCATAGTAACTTAAGTTCATAAATTCACGCTGAACTGTTCAACCGAAAGGGTGAGGTGTTTTCCCCTGAAAATTACTAGTGTTTGTCTAGCTGTTCGCATATGTATGCATTACGTAGTGTAATTTTTTGGGGTCATTTGAAACTTAATTTAATTTTAATTTAAATTATTACTTAAGCTGACATGCATTCCTGATTACATAGGAAATTAAAGTTCTCAGCAGACTTAAGCATCCAAACATCGTGCAATATTATGGCAGTGAAGTTGTGAGTACTATCCTTGTCACCTTATGTTTTCCTAGTTAATCCCTGGTGCTGTTGAAGGTACTTTGGTTCATATACTGAAAAATGGCAATCATACTTTGCAGATTGGAGATCGGTTTTATATTTATCTGGAGTATGTCCATCCAGGTTCAATCAACCAATATGTCCATGAACATGGTGAAGCAATGACGGAATCTGTAGTGCGTAATTTCACTCGTCATATTCTCTCCGGTTTGGCTTATTTGCATAGCAAGAAAACAATACACAGGTAAGTATTTATCTTCATGTTACCTTACCTATACATCCAATAAGCATGTTTGACATCTTTCATTTAGAGGGGAAAAGTTTCTAAATATCTTGTATTCAATCAGTATCAAAATTTGTACAAGTCTATCAGGCTTCCTCTTGCTGGCTAATTTTGCTGTGCTTTGATTTAGGGACATCAAAGGGGCTAATTTGCTTGTTGATGCACATGGAGTTGTTAAGCTTGCTGATTTCGGGATGGCTAAACATGTAAGCTGAAGAACGTTTAGATATCTTTATACTATGACATGCTTTAGGTGATGTTTGCGAATTATTGGTATTACAAACTCAAGGCTTGTAACTTCTTTGGTCATATTTGCCCTTATTTTGAGTGAGGGGCCACAAGGAAGGAGACATTTTCAACTTCATATTGAGTGAAGAGAAGCCTGATATTGATTCAGTCCTTGCACAAGTGTGGTAAAATGTGTCCCATCGTGAGAAATTCACATTTTTACCATCTGCTTGTGGAGACACTATGGTGGTTAATTAATAGACCAATAGATTATACACTTTCGACTTTAATCTGATTTAGAAATCTCTATCTATAACATTGTATATTAGCTGGGAGGACTTCTTATTTGTTTTTTCTGTTATTGAGTGCATTGAATTGCCTCTTGTGCAGCTTGCAGGGCCAGCATCTAATCTGTCCTTAAAGGGCAGTCCTTACTGGATGGCTCCAGAGGTAGCTTCTTACTCAATCATTATGTTTCTCTGGTGAGACAAAGCCACTGTTTACTCTCTGTGTTAACATCGTTTCCCTTTTTGCCTGCAGCTATTACAGTCTGTGATTCAGAAAGATGCTAATCCTGATCTTGCTTTAGCTGTTGATATCTGGAGCCTTGGGTGCACTATCATCGAAATGCTCAATGGGAAACCTCCTTGGAGCGAGTACGAAGGGGTAAGCATTTTGAACTTATTCTCTGTCGATCATTTATGTTATCAAAAAATCTGAAAAACTATTTGTTATGTATATTTATTTACTTCATACGTTTCTTTCCATCTGAATGCGATTGAGTCATTTATTTATAAGACTATCTGCTCTGTCTAAAAAAGTTGCCGTGTCTACTGCAGGCAGCAGCAATGTTCAAGGTTACAAGAGAAACTCCGGCAATACCTGCAACGTTGTCTCGTGAAGGAAAGGATTTCTTACGTTTTTGCTTCCGTAGGAACCCAGCAGAGAGACCCACCGCTTGCATGTTGCTAGAGCACCGGTTCTTGAAAACTCCCCAGGCTTTAGATATCTCAGATTGCGCTCAAGCAATAAATTGGATGACAATGACGGTAAAGTCATACCTTTTTGCAGTGTGATTTTCATTAGCTTTTGGTGTTGGGATTCACGAAAAAATGTTGCACCGAACAGAGACTCATTTTCGAAGTTGTATTAAATTATATGCAACTTTTGCAGGATAAATTGCGGACCGTAAGAGAGCCTTTTAGTAGTAAGGTTGAACACTTACCAGTGTCTCCCAATCAGGTTGCAGGTGTACATTTAGCAAACAAGTAAGCGTTGCTTTTTTTATTTTTGGTTTTCCATTTCAGATAGCTAAGAAAAAAGAAAGAAAAAAAAAAAAGAAGAAAAAAAAAGGCTGAATTTCAGCTCTAAAAATTCCTAGTCGTATGTAGCATTGAAGTTTAGGGGTGTCGGACGAAAAAAAATTTCCACCTTTTGAGCATTGCTCCGTTTCAGTCCCCAACGGCTGCCAAATATTCTGCTATTGAAATCCCAAATTTGACACTGCCTTTTTGTATGACTATTTGGTGCAGCCCAATTCATCACCCTTTTTCTCCATCAAAGCCAGTCAACCTACACGATTGTTTTCCTCAAGCGAGACCGAGTAGCGATCTAACTATGAGACTTCCTACTTGAATGATTTGCACCACACCATGCTCCTGGTTATGCTGTCAAGGCCTTGCAAGTTTGTCCCCCCATCTTGCTCTGGTCAACGAACAAATCATTGAGCTCCATCGAATATCCCTATGCTCTATCAAAAGGGTGCTAAGAAGAGAGGGGACTTACGCCTGTAGGTTCTCGCCTTGTCTTGATTGTTCACGGCGTATGAATGTAAAACGGGAGGCTGCTTCTTTGTTCTAGGGGATTTCCTTGGGAGGAATGTAGGAAAAGGTTTTGTATTCTTTTACATTTTTTTATATGTAGAGCTTCATCAACTGTAGGATTGTTTCATATCATTCTTTCCAGTGTAACACTTGGATTTACACATATATCAATATTGATTGTATGTATATAAAAGAAATGTCGAAATGGTTGAGCAAACTTCTTGCTGGGATTGATTTTCTGGGATGGTAATCTCTGTACAAATATTTTTGTATTGGCATCATTCAACCTAACATATAAAGGATGCAAAATTAGTACTGTCTGGAAGAACATTTTGATTTCACGATACCCAAATGTCACTAATACGAACAAGCTAACCATAAGTTGTAATTTCTGTTAAATGTGATATAATGCCACTGTAAGCGTGTTTAATAAATCTTACTCATATTAACTTTACGCATCATCGAATAAATATACAACTGAGCTTAACAGTGCCTAATTCAGGATGCTTGAGTCTTGACGATTCTCGTAATGGTTTGCTTGTGTATTTAGCCTTTGACGATAATTTACCGCTTCATAAGATGTTTCTTACCCAAGGAAATAAAATATAAATTAAGCATCGGTATACATTTTCCATGCATTTGCATGTCACATATCTCGACATATATAGTGTCCAAAAGCTAGGTAGAAGAAAATTTATATGTAATAAAATTGCGAGAAAACATTTTCCCCAAGATCACATAAGCATTTCCATAACTCATTTCTCTATTTAAAAATGTCAGACACAGAAGTTTATCACTACAAGTATATATGCAGTCACTCCTTTTTTGGTAGATAGTAGCTTTTTTTTGGTTAAATAAAAAGAGCAAATCTTTGCTAATTTAATTAAGGAGTGTTGCGTGCAAAATCTCATATTCTATAAATTGTTTGCATTGATAGCAG
This sequence comes from Embelia ribes, assembly GCA_001753735.1. Taxonomy (NCBI): domain Eukaryota; kingdom Viridiplantae; phylum Streptophyta; class Magnoliopsida; order Ericales; family Primulaceae; genus Embelia; species Embelia ribes. The sequence goes on from MKEJ01027856.1 coordinate 6,950, forward strand.
TCATTTCTTTAGGTTTTGTCATATTCCCAGCATACATGGACTTAAAACGTATGATTTTGCGAATCTTAGTCCATCATTTTCGATGTACCGAAAAAGATTATCAGTGAGGTCAAAAGTTTATTTACAAATTTAACTTGTACAATTGGTTGTCGATAGCTTAGCATCAATTGGCGATTGGGGTAAATTAACGTTGCATTAAACATACCATTATGTATGTAATTTACGATAAGACAGAGATCTAGATGGGACAAAATATTATTGATAATAGCTAGTAAGATCAAGAATTGAATGATATAACAGTTAAATTGAATTTAGATAATTAATCAACGTAAACTAAAAAATCTGTAAAAACTTAAAAGATACGTTATGCACATAAAAAGGAAACTATAGAAATGTCTTTGGAATGCTATGTTGCATTTCATAAATGCTCTATATAAATTTTGTATTCTACAGCTCAATATGGATTTAAATTTACTTTATTCTAAATTAAGTAAAGTTGGGGAATTTTATCCAGAATTGGTAAGAAGACATTCTAAAACGAAATAATGCTATATATACCGGAATATTATTTCATGCTCCGGCATACATCACATTTTGGGAAACCAATTCAATACAAGAATCACATTAATTTTTTTTTTATATGAAATTCTATATTTTAATGATAAATTACTATAAATTGAGAAAATTTTATTATAACGATTTTTAGATTAAAAAAAATACTAATAGTAATTTATCTTCAATTTATAATAATTTATTTTATAATGTAATAATTACGTAAAAAAAATTATAGTACAATTTTCTTGTAAAATGATTATTGTTTTGGTTCCCATGGTAAAATTGGTCCCCGTGGATGTTGGCTTTAGCCGAAATTTACAGAAATAATGACAATTCTTTTAGCTTAGAGGCATGTGGAGGCATTTATTATTGGCACTGATAGCCTGTCCAAGACCCCATTGGATGAAGGGTATCCGTCCATCGTATCATAGTTGTTTATTTTAAAATTAAAAATTGAGCTTCAAAATTGTATACAAAATTTATATATTTATTTCCAGTCGTTAATTTAAAAATTAGTAATTCAGATGCTAGGCATGAATTGTCCGGCACTGACTATTGAGCAGCCCCATGTTGCGTTATTACAAATACAAAAAAGGGGTGCTTGAGCGTTCATACCATTTTCTCATAAAAGTTACCATGTTTCCACTTTTGATTTCCGCTTTTATATCGTTTGTGTTGCCAAAATTCAAGACAGAATTTTAAAGTTGGTAGGCGGTAATATTTTCAAAATGTCAAATTGACTTTATGGCTTTAGATTATGGTGCACATATTGGTGAAAAAATGAAATACTTCCATCCGTCTCATTTTAACAGTTTTTTATTTTTTTTATTACATCATAATATATAATCTAAATTTTAGTTTAGAAAATTAGTTAAAAAATTATTTTATTAAGATACTCTTATTGATTTGTACAAATTTGGTAGCATTGATAAAAGGTATATTATGAACAAGAATAAAAATATTTTGAATTTTAACAATATTAATTGATATTTCTTAATTTTTGAGGAAAAACCAAAAAGAGACTATTAAAATAGAATTAAAGGAATGTTTGCATTTAAACATCCGTTTTTGTTTCTCCATAGGTGTTTTTAGAACAAGCTTTAGGCATGTTTTAAAACATGATTACATTTTTTCTATCATTAGTTATAAAAATAAGTACCATAAAGTTATATGTTACATTCTTGATACATGCTTACCTTTTATCTATTCTATAATATGATAATTACTTTTACCTAATACCACGTTAACCTCAAAATAATTTTAAAAATTTATTTACACAATACTAGAATCAAACTAATTTTTGTTATCAATTTATGAAAGCATATATAATAAATAATTTTAAAAATCATCAGCATCGCCGAAGTACAAACCCTTGCTGGAAACCCGAGTTAGATCTTTGTTTTCTCAATTACCATAATAGATTCTGGCTTTTTTATTTAACAAACAATAGGCTCATTTAGTTGTATCTTAAAGTATTAAAATATGTTTTTTTGTCAAATATAAAAAGGTATACTTTTATGCATTAGTTATAAGTTTTATAGGTGTGCTTGACATAAAGTACAAAAAGTATAATTTTTTTATTGGAGATAGTGAAAAATAATTGGTAGTAGTGTAAAATTTGTGAAAATTATATTTTTCTGAAAAAAAATATCCAATTTCGTACTTCTATAAAAGTATATTTTTTATATTTTTAAGTAAAAAATATTATTTTATTGATACAAATAAATATCATTTTTTATTTCTAAGTAATAATTATTGGAAGAATATTTATGGTACTTCAGCAAACAAGGCCAATATAAGATCATCTTCAACCAGCTCCACAAATAGTATTTTTAGCTATTTTGCTGAGCCAATCTAAAAAAATTGGCTTAAACCGCCTCTCTATTTCACTCGCCATTCTGCCTCCCTCTATTCTCACTCATCAATTGTAGCTAACAAACTCTCTCCCATCTCCCTTCAAAATGAACACAATCTATTCATTTCGTTCCATTTTTAAAACCTGACAATCTCTCTCTCTCTCTTTCCTATTTTTTCTATCAATTTCTCCTCTATATCACTCAAAATCACTTTATTTTTCCTTTGATTTCCGCTAATTCATCATCATATTCTTCGTTAAGCATTGAAAACCCTAGTTTAGGGCTTGAATTCGAATGGAATTTGGGGTGATTAGGGCGTGAGAAGAGTTCCAATTTCCTCAAGGGTAAGTTATTTAACACCCTATTGAACTTAGATATTGAAAAAGGAATTGTTGTTGAATATAATGCTATTGTTGAACAGTGGGATGGAATTCCATTTTGCAAAAGGGTTTAACTATAATTGTTGTTGATACCGGGTGTTATGCATGCACTCTTGTGGGATTGAAGTTGATATTTTTACTTCTCATTATATTATATTTGTTTTGGATTAGTTTGTGAACTGTTATTTCACCTGTTCTTTGAGATAAATTGGGATTATAACATTGTAAAGTTTTGTTAATCACTGTGGGGTTAAATTCTGAATTGTGAAATTGCTCATTGTGGGTGGAAATGGCATCAAAGAGAACTATGATTGGAATGGCTAAGAAGGGCAGTTCGAGAGGTTAATACGATAAAGACATTTTTGTTTCTCAGACTACAGCCGAGAGGTATTTTGGTCAGTTTAAGAATAAAAGTTTTACGTGCAAAAAGGCGTGAAAGTTAGAGAAATTTATAGAGAATGGGGTTTATAGTTCACAAACTAATCCTTGAATTTCATGTTGGCTTTGTGAAAAGGGGTAAATGAACGTTGATGAGTTGATTACCTTTTGGACGATTAGGTTAAAAGTTACTGAATTCTGGTAGTTAATGATGAACTTATTTCCGAAAGGATGTGGGGTTAGATCATGGTTGTTACCTAATCACAGTTTTCTTCGTTGCTCTTCATTTAAGATTTAATTCATTGAAAATTTTTATCTCTTAAAATTAATTCTTCATTGCCCTTCATTTTATGTAGTTTACTAAGAATTATTGTAAGTTTCATAGTAGTTTGTTAGCCCATCAGACTATAAGGCTTGCCTATTTTTGGTGAGGTAAGAAATTGCACTTGTTTAACATATTCTAATGATTCATTTGTGTTATTTCTTTCTATGCATGTATATCGAAGTTTTCCATATGTGTTACATATGTGTTATCTATAGCCTATTTGATCATTTTTCTGCCCAATTTTAGCATTGAACATTTATGCACCTTTCTTTTGAACTTTTTTCATCAACAATGTAGGCTTTTTTATGGATGAACATGGATATTACTTTACCAATCTATTGAATGACGGAACAAACGTAGGTGAGTTGAACACTCAATCAGTAGAACAAATAAGT
>MKEJ01027862.1:0-15214 GCA_001753735.1 Embelia ribes
TAGGTAAAAAAAAAAAAAATAAACTGAACTGGTTTGATCGGTTTTTGATCAATTCACCGATTTTTGGACCGGTTCAAAGCATGTTTGGTTATTAGGATCACCCGAACCGCCCTAGGCACCGATTTCCGATTGAACCGGCCGGTCCGGTCCAGTTTTTAATTCCTTGGTATTACATTTTAATTCACTAATATTTCCAATATTCATAAATATATACTCATATTATTTAAGAAAATGTGTAGTAAATATTTCTGTTGCGGTCTCGTGATAGAGCATTTCCATCAGATTTTCTAAAAGGAATTATTTTCGTATTTTAGAAAATAAAAAATTAGATAGCATTAATTTTTTTGCTCCGTATCAGATTAACTAGTGGTTAGATAAAATGGGTAATGGGGTTTTTGGTTATCTAAATTTGAGGAATAATTATTCAATTCATCAAATATAAAATAATAATTATGTCGCAATTACTGAGCCTACCACCATATATATATGGTTTACTTTCACTGGACTCACCACCAAATAATTATGCATTGTATTGGTATAAGTAAAATTTTAAAATAAATAATAGTATGAGACTTACAAAAATAAAATTTTAGTAAAAGTACGGAATGTTACAGATAATACGATGTAAAAGATAAAAAATAGGAATTCTGTTAAATAAAAATAGAATTTATTTTTTTATATATTTTAAAAAATCTATTAAGATAATATGATGGAAGTAATTGGTTGAACTTCTTTTGGCAGGCCCTGTTGAGAAATCTATCACAAAGTGTACCAACAAAAACTTGTGTAAATATAACACAAGCTTTTATAATTATCAATTACTATAATGAGATTTTTAAATTTCTGAATAAGTAATAAAATAAATGCAATTAAACTAACTTATTTCACTTTTTCTTTGTATATAACATTTTTAATTGTACGTGCTGTATATTAGTGAAATGTTAAACTATATTATTTTGTTATAGAAAGTGTTGAAGCAGAGAATTATTGGCTGAGAACGGTGTGAAGCACAAATCACTAAAACTTGTGAGAGACTGAACATCGTACAATATTATTATGGACTAATCAAAATTATAGAGACAGAGCATATTGAAAAAATTAGTTTCTTAAATATAGAGGGTCGTAGTACCAAACCAAATTTTAGCTCCAACAAACCAGAGCAAATCACTAAAATTTATCAGCATAATTGTTTGACAAGTATACAATTAATATTAGCTTTTAAAATAATAAAATCTAACATAACAAAAATTATATATATATATATATATATCAACTTAACTTAATAGAAATTATTAAATTAAATTTCCTATAAGATCATGCACGTATATATATTTATCTCTACAAAAAAATAAAATAGCTTATCATAATAAAAATTACTAAACTTATAATTAAGAATCAAAATATATCTAGAAAATAAATATTTTTAATATTCTACATAATTTTTAAAATATTATTCTAATCAATATTAATTTCACATACTTAAAAAGAAACCTAAATATACAAATTGTTCATAAAAATATATCAAAGTATAAATCCTACCGAATCATCTTTTATTAAGTAATAAATAACTAGAAAGAAAAACGAAATTATGAGATGCCATATCAAAAAAAAAAAAAGTAAATTTATAAAATAATTAAAATTAATATAATATAAAAGAGAACGTAATATACACAACTCGGGCATTACGCGAGCTATACTCTAGTTAATAATAACACATTTCATTCGCCACATAATTAAAGATTTGCTAAGAAAATTACAAAGTCGCACGTAATTTTGAAAAATTTATTAAATATCTAGTGTAAATTATTTTGTACGTCTCTTGAGCACCCCAACAAAATTTTGTTTGGTCCCTACATGAACCTCTATGATATTTAGCATCTCCCAAATTTTAAGTTATGAATCTGCCCTGTTTGTACAGTTATGTTTAAGCTCATGGTCCCCTAAATATTCACCAACGTGCTATATATAAGTAAAATTGTAATATTAAGAGAGTCCACAATAATGGTCCTATATTATAGTTCATGTGCAACGAGACCAATTTGTACGGCATTGCAAGTTTTGGTTTCCATGAATAGTACAAACAAAGAAAGGGTAATTTCCGACCTATTTTTTATGTATTTTATATAGTGCATGGCATATGGACTTTCACAAAATGTATCTACAAATCTTTGTATAAATAATAATAATAATAATTATAATAAACCTATTTGATTGCCACCTAATTAATCAGCAGTAGCTGGACTTGGTCAAAATTATTATAGAGCATAAGGAGAAGAGGGTAAAGGCACGTATAAAAACTATGGGATATTAGTTAATTTTTTAAAATTATGGGGCTACCAGTAGCTCCTATCACTTATTCCATTCATAAATAATTGACACATTTTTCTTTTTTGATGTCCAAAAAAAATTGAAAGTTCAATTATTACACAACGAAATGAATTAACATTCATACCACTTATAATTATTAAAGGTAAGAATAAGGTAAAAAATCACAAGGATACATTTTGTCATTTATAATTAAATTTAAATGTTACTTTTTAATTTTTGACTAAAATTGTGTGCCGTTCTCCTCTCCCTTCCAATGAGGGTGCTAAAACTCCAAGCTAACTTTCTTACTCTTTTGAAAGTTTGTTGCATAGAAAATAGTTGGGGTAGGCCACGATTTTGCCATTATTGGTACGATGAGTGTCGTCTAACGTTAATTCAGACAAAAAATAAAATAAAATACACGAAAGAAATGGAATGAGGTCTAACGTGGATTATTCGACCAGGCCGAAAAGGAAAAAACATATCAACAAATCTCAACCCGATGCGAATCTATTCATCAAAGATTCTCCACATTATTCGTACCATAAATATCGTCTTAAGACAAAAATAAAAATAACAATAATAATAAATACACGAAAGTAACGGAATGTCGTCTACTATCCGATCAGTCCCAGAAAGAAATAAAAACAAATGCACAAAGATTTTTCAACCGGTGAATGCATCAATTTATCAACCGGTGAAAGGGATCTTTATTTTCTTTTTAATTCGTACAAATACAATATAAAGTAAATAATAATTCGACCAAATCCAGCGTGACATGCGTTATCTTATGAAATTGCATCCGCAACGAGTTTATACCAAATCTTTCGAGCAGACAACATAATTGCATAATTCATGTTTTGAAATTAATGTTTCTAGTTCATATACTGGTAACAGTATATTTTTTATTTTTATTTTTATTTTTTATTGCGGAAACTAAAACGAATAAATGTGGAAAAAACAAAAACGTGTATGTCAAGGTGGTCGAGGGGTGAAGACATGTTTCCATCCATAGGGAAAAGTTTAAAAGGTTGCTCAAAATATGGTTTATTTAAAATGAAAGAAAATTAATAATGCTAGTAGGCCACATATTTTTTTTCCCATTATTGATGATAGGGAAATTATCAAAAACACAAGTATGGTGTGATTTTTGTCAATTTAGTTCCAGAATTTCAACTTTTATTGATATCATTATCAAAAAAAAAAAAAAAACTTTTGACTATTTTGCCCTTAAATCATAGAATTGGAGTTACAATATAGGCTAATTATTCAACAAAGTACACTTTTTTAAGTTTATTGTTTTTTAATCCTATTTTTAGTAAAATATAATTATTAGAATAAGAATATATATTTATGAATCAATAGTAAATATATAAGGAGAGTAAACATGTAACTCCAAAAATGTACAACTAACTTATTTTGTTATTTTTTCCTTGGAAGCTAATATTTAAACATCAAAATTAGCTACTACTGAGTTTTTTATATCTGGAAATTGGATAAATAAATAAAAATATATATATCAAAATTTATAACGATTAAATTATTTGTTACTCCTATAATGTAGTTTATTAGTTAGTTATATTATGGACTGTAAAATGCTTTGACGGTCATTAAATCACTAAACAATTTAATAAGAGAAAATTAACACTAAAAAAAACTCATCAACAAGAAAATGATTGATAAATATTATATCATTCCGAATGTGTAAATATAAAATTTAATTTATTAAATACATTATCTTTAGTATAAAATCAATGACATGAAATACATTTTGTTTTAACATAAAGCATCCTTGAAATACAAGGATAAAATGGTCCAAAAAGTGGTCAAATGACTTTTTTAATGGTTTGTTGAACCTTCTAGGTTGAAATTGAAAAACATTCAAATTTTTGAACTAAATTGATAAAATATAAAACCTCGGAGATGTTTCTAATAATTGCCCTTTATAATATGCATGTAGTCTAATAACGTCTATTCTGTCAGGCACAAAATATATAAGAATCTAAAGGGCATATCCATCCGTGAATACAGATATTTTTCTTTCAAATATCTTTATAATCCTACAAATTTGTATATATAATGTAATTGGTTTAACTGTGATTTTTAATTTTCATTAAATATGTACAATCTAAATTTGAGCAATATAGTTAGACAAAAGCTTGTACTGGCGGCAACTGTTAAATATATTATGAGACTAAAATTGATTTAGTTTGTTTTGATTAGTGTTGGTTTTGGATTGATTTGTTTTGATTCGATAATATTTTTACGAATCTATCTCTTATTGTTCTACATATAAATAAGAGACAACCTGCCACTTAACGATAATTCAATGAGAATTAATCTTTTTCCTATTACATAATTTGTCGGTAACTAACCCTTCATCACCAAATTAAATTAGTGCTAACTAAAAAACCAACTAATTAAATCCGGATATCGTGGGGCTCTGTCTTAGTCCATGGGAAAAAACAAAAACAAAAACATGATTAAAATAGATTTTTTTTTCGTGTTTTTTGTTTGGGATACACTGCTTTTAGTTTTGACCGTCAATGTTTTGCCCAAGGGCAATGCAGGGGGTCAACGATATGCATCCTAAACCTCCCCAAGTTTTAATTTGTATTAAAGGGTGCATAGCACATACGTTGTACCATATATGTAATTACTGCTTTAAACGTAAGTTCATCTCTTTTCACTAAATTGGCCAAGTCAGAAAAATAATACTCTCTCCGTCCACATATAATTAGCCACGTTTCTAAATCGGAATATCCAAAAATAATTGGATACTTCTATTTTAGAATATAACAATCATCACAATATAAACTGAATTACCTATATTACCATTTCAATTATTGGGGGTTAAAGTCAAATCAATCATCAATATAGGCAACTTAGGTCATTTAACACCAATTCAAACTTTAAATTTGAAACTGCATAAAATTATGTGCTAAGTTAAACCATCCAATTAATTTTGGACGGAGGGAGTAAATAATAATAAATAAAAATAAAAATATGGTCATGGGAAAGAAATGCCACCCATATATGGACTTGAAATTAAGATTTTCTTTTGTAGTTGACTTTTAAGGCAGCTCCCTTGTTTCCATTTGTTGGGAGGTAAAGTGTGAGCATCGAGGGTGAAATTTTAGGGACAAAGTTTAGTTGGCCTTGTGACAATCTTATTTTCTGAAATATTTTGTTGCTCTATTTGCCTTTTCTTTTTCTTTTTTTTTTTTTACTTCTTTTTGGAATTAAAATTCTAAAGACATTATTTTTAAAATATTAATTTACAAGTCGACCTAGTAAAATGTAGCGCAACTTACTTGTCTGCATTGACAAACTATTCATGATAATGGCTTAAAGAGTTTACTAAAATGCTAATAATTGTGAGGGCTATTAAGTTATTTGAATTTGTAACAAATAGGTTAGGTGTATAATTCAGTAACGAAGAAATGTTTGAACCTCTCAATTAAATCTAGACCATCTCGTCAACAATAATAATAATAAAATAAAAAGTATATTATATTTTTTTACAGTATTTGATGGAATGAATTCTTTTTAATCGATAAATCATGAATAGTAAATTTTTCCTATTAAGAAATCTATTATATAACATTTTTACAAAAAATAATAATAAAACAATTGATATTATAGAATTCTGATTTTTATACCTCAGTTGAGTAATCAAATGAAATAAATAATAGTTTAACAAAAATTGACATAGTTACTCCCAAAACCGTTATACAACACTGTTTCTTGTGAATTTCGGTTTTGTTCTCGTAATTTATTTAATTTGAATCATTTGGGGACTGCTATTCCTTCCGCACCTTAGCCTGTTGGATAAAAAATAAAAATCTAAATTTTAACAGAATTCAATAAAATTTTTATTCGAAACTCATTATTTTTAATTTAGGTGCAATCATCCAAAACTGGGATGAAGCATTATTCCAAATTTCTTTACATACTTTTTTTTGTCTCTTTCTTTTTGTCATAAAGTATTAAAATGTATTCTTTTTTAGTCATATATATATATATATATATATATATATATATTCATACATACATACATACATATATATATATATATGTATATATATGTGAGAGAAAGTAAAAGGTTAGATATTTCGAACATGGCGAATCACTCTTCTTCCTCCTCAGGTTCTATCCTCTGTGCCTCCTTCAATCAAGATAACAGGTACTAATTTACTCAATTATATATATATGCATATATATATTCAATTAATTTGTGCTGGTTTGTGATGATTAGGGTTTTTTTTTTTTGGCTCAGTTGCTTTGCGATTGGGACGAGAGATGGGTTCAGAATATTTGATTCTAACACTGGGAGACTCCTATATGAACGAGGTTACATATTTACTGTGCTTTGGAATAAATGTCACTTTATTTATCCAACTTTTATTTGTTTCATTTCAGCCCAGATTGTGCTGAAACACTATTAGGAAGAGGGAATCAATTTTGGGTATATTAGGTGGGGGTGGCTATGAGTAGAGTCGTGCGGAGTATTTGTCATATTTGAACTCGATTCGACTCGAAGTATCACTATTCATGCTCAAGCAAGACTCGAGTTTAAGTTTTAGTTTGGACTCGAACTCGACTAAACTGCAATTGTGAAAACTTGAACCCAAATTCCTTTTTTTTTCTTCTTTTGTTTGATAAATAAATGTATATATTAGAATATATTTTATGTATATGTAATGTAAATATAAGTATATTTGTATATATGATTTACTTGAGCTACGCACAAGCCCAAACAAATCGAACATCTTAATACTCGAACTAGATTTGTTTGGTACTCGAGTAAAGACTCGATTTGCGGTCACCCTAATACCAGAGACAATTTTGTGATTTGTTTTTTCCTCTTATGGTAAATAATTGCAAAATGCAAGGACAATTTGAATGGTCTTTAATTGTTTATCAGTGTTCTTTTCTAAATGACACCATCGGTACGATGAATTTGGTGTAAGTTTTGTTTTTGTAATTAAGACTGTAAATATATGTTTATTTTTTTTCCACATAAAGGAAATAGTTCATGTTACTCAATGGAGAATTCAGAGCTTCTCAAGTTCATAAACTCAGAAATCGTGTTACAAGACACAGCGTGTTTAACTCTTACATCTTCATGGTTCTTAAAGCGAGGGTGAAGAACAATGTTTAAACATATTTCAGTTGAATTTTCAAACTTTTACTTTTTTTACATTTTTGCCTAGATTGCTCTGAAATAATTGGAAAGCCCGTGATTTTTCCCCTTAGAACACATGAAATAATTGGAAAGCCCGTGATTTTTCCCCTTAGAACACACAAATATTTGTAAACATTTGAACAGTTTGAGCAGTTTTTAACATTGTTGATTGACTCAACCAGTTTGGTGAATTATGAATAATGTTTGATTGTTAAGATGATTGGTAAATGACTTTCTTTTATAGTTAGAAACCTAAACACTTGAATGTAATAGCTAAGCTAGCTAGCTGTAGCACCTGATTTAGAACATTTCTGGTTCATAAACTCAAAAAATGCATTTTATTCGAGCTAAAGAATTGAATAGTTGTCACAAAACTGACATGAAATGTATTCCGTCAGTTTTTCTGCTTTTAGTTTTAGAACTAGAAACCATTTGGATAAAGGCACTGCCAACTTGTTCTTGAGTTCCTCTGAAAATCCTATCTTTAATATATTTACTTCAAATTTCTGGTGGGATCAATATTCAAGTAATAGCGGACCCCTGACGGAGAAAACAAAGATAAAAGTAGGGATGCAAATGAACCGTGCCATTCACGGACAAGTTTGGGCTTGGCTCATTAAGGACTCAGCTCGGACTCGTTGTTTTATAAATGAATTGAGTCTAAATAATAAAATAGGGTTCGTTAGATAAACGAGCCGAATTTGAATAACCCCCGGCTCGGTTCGTTAAAGGCTCGGACTCGTTTGATTTTAAAATAAAAGAAAATGTATATTTTTCCCAAATCATAAGAGTAAGTCTATGTACATAAACATATATAGTTCTTATTTGATATATAAATTAAAAATAGTTGGCATACTACTTAATTAGTACAATTATTTAGCAATTTTACCCTTTCATGGTAATAATCTTGTGCAATTTTTCATTAATAATTATCTTTGTCTTATTTTAATATATGAAATCAAGTTGAAAAAAATATTATTTTCTTTAAAAATTAAGTTGTAAACTTATGTAAACAATTTACATATCATAAATGTTCTAGTAAGTTGTCGTTCAAAAGTAACTTCATGACAGATTCTGCCAATAAATGTTTTTGGAGAATGTTTGATTTCACAATTCACCAACTGAGAGTAGGACTGTAAAGTAACCTATCGTTCATGAACATGCTCGGGTTCAATTCAGTGTTAGAGTCGGCTCGGCTCGGGCTCGTTCATTTATAAATGAGCCGAGCCTAAACAAAAAAATTGGGCTCGTTGAGTGAACAAGCCGACAATGAACAACTCAAGGCTTTGCTCGGCTCGGCTCGGCTCATTTGCAACCCTGGTTAAAAGAACTACTCTACTCTATTGTACTTCTAAAAAGAAACAATTTATGGCCGTCCATAACTCTAGAACCCTGCTCTTGTTTCCTTAAGAAGAGAATGGAAACAGAAAGAGAGCCCCAGCCCTCCATTTGTAACCTAAAATTCAGGGTGGTTATCCGAAACCAGTTATTCAGATTAAGTAAAAATTAATAAGATGATAATCAAACAGAGATAGTGTCGGAAAGACAAATTCACATCTATTATAACTTACTTTTCTGTGCTGTTTGACTGTTTTTTTTATTTTTTCGGTGGCAATTGTTAGAACTGCCACTGTCTATCTAGTACATTAAGACAGATTTTATTTCCTTCTTCTAGTTATTGGAGCTTTCAATATTGTGGAAATGCTATATTCTTCAAGTCTCCTGGCCATTGTTGGAGCTGGTGAACAGGTTTAGTTACATTTGTACTTTTAAATGGTCTATGTTTCTGCTTAATTCAGATTGTTGAAGTGGAATCGATTGTTCTTTTGTTTTTCATTGTGACAGCCATCTTTATCACCACGGCGTCTATGTTTATTCAATACAACAAATGGAAATGCTCTTCGAGAGCTGAATTTTCTAACTACAATCCTTGCTGTCCGTGTGAATAGGAAAAGGTAAATACTCATCTTGTCTGGTTGGCAACAACTAGTTTCTTGTGCCAATTTGAATTTTGACTCTAAAATTATGTGATTGTTATGTGCTGAGTTACTGGCAGTAATATCTGTTCATTGTTGGTAGCTTTAAATAATGTATATTTGGGCAGCTATCTGGAAAATCTTCACCTTGTTTTAGAAATGATGTGAAGGAATGCTGAAGGACTTTTAGGTTGCATTCATTAAGGATATGAAGTACATAGAGATTTGGATAGATTAAGAAGGAAGTTATCCTTGGATTGGGGGAGACAAATTTTTTGTGATATTTGTAAGTCCATGGAGTAATTTTAGATGCTTGTGTCACGAATATATGAAATCTGTGCTAGTTCACTAGTCATTAATGTCAAGTCATGGTACGTAAGAACCTGTTACTCTTAGAATACACACAAATGTGCTAATCCATATGGATTTTGAATCATGTGGTCCCAAAAACGAATTTTGACATGCCACTGCCTAAATTGAGTTCCAGATTTGAGTTCAATCCGTTGTTGGTTTTTATTTTTAAGCTTTGTCCTTCTTAAATCTCTCTCTTTGCGCTAAGCCTACGATGCATCATTCAGTTCACTCACTTCGTCACACATCTCATTACAAAATGAAGATGTGCTTATTATTGGAAGTATCATAATATAGTTGACGTCAACATTAGACTTTGGAGTTCTCTTTGAAGCTTTTTTGGATATTCTTTAGAGGTTTCCTCATTGTTTGACATTAGAAATATGGACCAATGCGCTGGAATTTTGTACTATTTCATATGGAAAGCTTCTTCTCCTTCTTCATTTAGTTCGTCTTGTAATGATGAATAGCATATGCAGGTTGATTGTAGTTTTGCAAGATAAAACATACATGTATGACATAAATGCTCTTGCTATCTTGGACACGATTGATACGGTGAAGAATATGAAAGGTGAGATTTGAATATCATACTTTTTTGATTTTCCAATTTATGTATGCATTATCCATTTAAGACGCTTTACATAATGTCCTTTTATTCTTTCTTGGTTTGTACTCCAATCTTACCAGTCCTAATTTGTACCCATAAGTTTGATATATTTATTTAGTCCGTACACCTTCAATTTTGCACAACCGCGTGTATCGTGTAAGAGTACATCTTTAAGCTTTCTTAGTGTTATGTTCGTTTTATAAATGAAATCCACTTACTGCACACAATAACTTGAATTTACACTGTTGTATCTGTATATGTGTCAGCAGTTATTGCATTTATCAACTTTTTCAGGTGCTTTGCTAATTATTTTCCCTTAACGGATGAGTTCGCAATTTAATTGTCACTTCTTTTAGTGTCAAAGATATTCTAGTACGCCTTCCTGATCTATTGCGCAGAAAGACTGTTTCAGTGTTCTTTGTCTTTATGCCTGTTGTCACCTTATCTAATCTTAGTTGCAATCCGCCTTAGACTTTGTATTTGTTAGAATTATGCTCCAGTAATATCAACTGTCACTAACAACTTATTGAGATTCAATATGAAGATTAAAAAAAAAACTGACTGTTAAAGGTTTAAAAAATACAAAATAATTAACAAATTAATAATGAACATGCAATTGTTTGAAGGATTAAAATGGAATCTTTTACAATATAATAGATGGGTAACTAAATTTTAGACTCTTGTTTGTTACATGTGATTGGACTGAATTAGAGTAGTGTTGAAAGTTTACGGACCAGTTGGTAGATTTGAAACAACACGGATCAAGGGTGTAACAGGTACAAAATGTTAAAAACCCTTGATGTTCATATACTCATTTCTTTTTTTCTTAGGGGTTTGTGCATTTTCTCCGAGTGTAGAAGGTTGCTTCTTGGCACTTCCAGCAAGCACAGCAAAAGGTTCTGTGTTAGTTTATAATGTCATGGAACTCCGGTCTCATTGCGAGGTTTTTCCCCTATATCTTTCTACCTATATCAGATATGATATTTGGTGCTTTGATTTCTGAAATTTCACGAGTTTTATTAAATTACAGATAGAAGCTCATCGTTCGCCATTGGCTGCTATTGCCCTTTC
Source organism: Embelia ribes (assembly GCA_001753735.1). Lineage (NCBI taxonomy): Eukaryota > Viridiplantae > Streptophyta > Magnoliopsida > Ericales > Primulaceae > Embelia > Embelia ribes. The sequence goes on from MKEJ01027862.1 coordinate 11,501, forward strand.
TTCAAATGGCATGTATATTGCTACAGTCTCTGAACAGGGAACAATAATTAGAGTTCATCTTATTTCAGACGCATCCAAGGTAAGCACCTAACATGATTTCTTCATGAAGCCTCTTGAAGAGGATCAGGACTCAGAATAAGAGTGTTCTTAAAACTGTAATATGCACTCAGAAAATTTTGCATTGCCATATCTTGTGGTGCTTGAAAGTGGAGGATAGTGTCAGCGATTTAATGAGCTGTTCATTCTTGTTTCTATTCTTGTTGTTCTGGTCATTACTATGTTACTGTTTTCGTGTGTTTTTCTTTTTAATGTGTTAGGACCATCTTGTTTTTTGGAAATAGTTGACAGACCCTACTTTTGACGTGATTGATGTACTCTAAGTCAGAATTTTCAATGTCAAACATCCAAATCGCTCGTAAGAGAATAATGGGCTTATAACTTGATGAGATCTCATACAAAAATTATCATATTGTCCCAGGGAGGTTAACAGCAGATGAACTTTCCATGAGCGATTTAATAATTTCGCCTAGATATTCCCTTCCCCAGACCCCACAGTGTGGGAGCTTCGGTACTGGGTACGCCCTTTATAATATCTCATTAACTTATAGACTGGAATAATCTCTTCACATGCAATTTAAACATTTGACATTTAAAATTTTGACTTGGAATAGAAATGTGTCACGTGAAGAGTCTATGTTTTGTGTGAATATGAACTTGACGAGGTCTAGCTGTAACTTTTAACATTAGGGTGGTCCCTTAAATCGCCTCTTACTTCAGGGGCTATAGATGTGATTAACCCTTTTTTTTTTTTTTATGAACTACCCAATCTGGAGTGACTATGATGTTTTCTGTTGCTTCTCACTATTTTTGGTTGCAATCTGGATTTTATGTGCAAGCTCCACGAATGGTATTGCATGATGTCACCTGATTCACTTGTAGTCTTATCTTTAGTAGATTGTTTTATGCTTAAGATATGTATCCTAACCGCACTGTAATCAGCAGTCATATAGTTTCCGAAGGGGGATGTACCCATCAACTGTATTTTCCTTGTCATTTGGGCCATCTATTCAACTTCCAGATGTTCTTGCAGCCACAAGCTCCTCGGGTTCTGTTCATGCTTTTTCTCTAGGATTGTCTACAAATCAAAGGTGAGTTTTCTTGAAAGTTTTTTTACCATTATGCCCATGACAACATTTTCCCTTTTTTACTTGTAAATCTTTTTGTTATATTATGGTGTACAAGGACAACCAGCAATTGCTGTTGTTAAATTGAAATTCTGTTGTGATAATCTGTTACGAAGAATGCTAGCAGTATTTTTTTTTTTCTGCACTCAACCTTGGATACTTGCGGTTTTATTGATCAATTGTAAGCACTCAGAAGTGCTCCCAAATTGTTTAGATTTTCATGTGAACCAATAACAGAACAAGTGTTTGAAGAAGTGCTTAAAAGAGATGTTGCTACTTTCTAGCACTCCTCATGTATTGTATTTGATGGTGTACATGTTTAGGAACATATTATAGGTCGTTTTATTCATTATTAAAGGATAACTTGAACAATTTCATCTTTCTACTCGTTTTGTTTGTTATTAATCTTCTTTTCTTACTTTAGCCTTCACTATTTTTGGCTTCTGAAACTGTTTTGCGATAGACGTCTTGATAGTTTTCTAATTTCTTTTGTTTGTGGTGTGTGTTTACATTGCGTCTGATTTCAATAAACCACTAAACTCTATGGTATTAAACATTTCTGTGAGAGCGTAGTTGATTGTGTTTAAGTTACCAAGAATGATGTATAAAGTTTACTCAATTCCCTTTGTATCTTCCAAATTTTATTAGACGCCAAAGATCAAGGAGTTTCCTCGGATCAATTATGCCGGAATCTGTCGAAGATGTTCTTGATCCAGCTCATCATCATGTTCTTCATAATGCGTTTCCAGCAGGAATCAAAAGGTGATTTTACGAAATTATCTCTATGGTATCATTTTAGTTGTTACGGTAGTTTTGTCATAGAATCGGTTATACCTATTGATTTTCTTTGCCATAATTTTCATTCTCATAGACTAGTTTTCTTGATATCCTTTGTTGAAATTAACATGTGATTGGCAAAAGTTACTATTAATTTTGTGGACTGTAGTTATTTCCTGCCATTTGGTTTTGGCAATACTTCTAAAATTCTTCATTTCTTTGGCAATTTAACGGAGCTATGCGTTTCCATTGCAGTTTCGCAGTGGTACGCAAAGTCGACAAACCGGTTGAGTCATCTGCATCTGAATCCATAGCGTGTTGGTAAGTTCATTGTTATCGTCCTTCTTGATATTGACCTGCGTCATTGGATGTTTTATGAAATATTATTTTCTTCATTTTATGATACGAGTGATAGCTTCTCTTTTCAAAGCAAAGTAATCTTTGTCAATAAGGATGGGTGTGGTGGTACAAGGTGCTTCTGTATCTTATGCTCCACGAGACATACAAAATTTGCCTTAAGCTTCATTGTTTGGCATACTCGGACACGTTTTGACAACTAAGGGCGAAACTAACTTGCTTTTGAGTTTAATTTTCTTTTTAAACTTAACAGTTAAGTTTTATTAAATTTTTCATGGGTTTTTTGGTTGAATCTAATTAGATCCACTTCCTAGAATCCTATTCCTACCTTGTATGCTGAATTTTTCTATTGCAACTTTTTCAGGGCAACCATATCTATCATCACCTTCAGCGGCTACTTCTTAGAGTACAGCTTAAGAATCACCCATCAGAATGAATCGTCTTGGGTTTTGGAGCGTGAATTTAACCTTCTAACTGCGATTTCGGAACGAACCATTAGCTCATGATCTTTCTGATTCGGAGCGAAAGTAAGTTCGACCATGGATTATAGTATGTATATCGTAGTTTATTGATACGGAGAAGAACTTGATGAAGCTAATATTCTAGGCTGCCTTGATGGAGATTGCGGAGAATTCGTAAGGAAAGGCTCCAATCTTGTATATTTCTTCGATTAAGGGTCCCGAAACTTGTATGATATATATTTCCATATTACACGCATTGATTTCCATGAAAACGTATCACAGTTAGTAAAATATGGGATGACAAGCACCTTATAAAAATATGTTCGAAAATTTCAACATTATTTGTATTGTAAATTTCAAAAGAATGTTATTTATTATTTTAAAATATTTTTTTGAAGTTTAAAATTGGAAAACGGCTAAAAAAAAACAAGAATTTTACGTGTATTATGTGGAAGGTGTAAAAAATACATCTATTTTTCAGGTAGATTCGTATCGATTTAGGATATGGAAAATAGGAAAACGGGTATCGAGCGCTGTTGTCCTAATATTTTCCGTGTAGGTAATGTAAAAAGTGAAATTCAACTGATGAAGGGATTGAGCTTATCTATTTTCTCCCAATTTATTTATTTTTTTTTCAATAATAAATACTTTCTGTTACTGATTTTCAGTTGCCATTTCGTGGTTAGAAAATTTTATGAAATGTGCCAACCAAAGCTAAGGTGTTTCAGATGAAGTTATATTTCAAATCAAGACCCAATGTGAACCAAGTTCATTATAAACTGAGATAATAATAATGTTGTATAAATCATCATTATAATAAATGTCAGTATAGATAGCAATGGCTGACGAGTAATTTTCGTATAGTATCTTCTTTTCTTGGGAGTGTGGTGAGACTAGCCGGAGAATTTTAAATTTATATACAAATCCTATAAAAA
>MKEJ01027863.1:0-11359 GCA_001753735.1 Embelia ribes
CTACTTGAATATTATAATTATTTAGCAATTTTAGTGTTTTATAATAATAATCTTATGCATTTTTTTATTAGTAAGCATCTTTTGTCTTATTTTTATAGATGAAAATAAGTTGAGAAACATTATTTTCTTCAAAAATTAACCAGAAAAATTATTTAAATGTTTTATATGTGATTTTGAAAATCATTTTGCAAACAACTTCATAACAAATGTTGTTAAAGCACGTTTTTTAAAAATATTTGATTTCTCAATTCACCAATTGATATTTAGGATTATAAAGTGATTTAGTGTTCATGAACAAATTCAGGCTCAGCTCTAGCTGGGAGTTGGCTGGTTTTGACTTGTTCATTTATAAATAAGCCTAAAAAATATGATTTGTTAAATAAATAAGTTGAGCAAGAAATAATCCAGAGCTCGACTCGACTCGACTCATTTGCAATCCTATCTAGCAAAAATTGCTGCTAGCTTGTCTCGAACTTTGGAAATTTGACTACTAAGAAGGAAATTATTAAAATTATATACATATATATTAACTTGCCAAATAGAAATTATTAAAATTAAATATAATATAAGATCAAGCAATCCCAATATATTCACATATATTGTTGCGAAATTATAATATAACTTATTATAATAGAAATTAAAAGTATTATATTTAAGAATCAAAATGTTATTAGCAAAATAAATAAATTTATAAATTGGTTTCTACCAATTAAAGATTCTCCAAAAATTTCTAAAATATTATCGTAATCAACATTAATTTTCACATAACTAAAATTTACCTCAATAGGTATTATTTTTTCGTAAAAATAGTATCATGGTATAAATTCTACCAAATCAATCTTTTATAAAGTTATAAATAACTGGAAAAAAAAGAGAATAATTGCATGATGTCAAATAAAAAAAAATTCGAAAATAATTTTATAAAATAATAATTAATTAATGTGATACAAAAAAGAAGATAATAAACTCAACCTGAGCATCGCGCGGACTGCACGTTAGTATTCATTTATATTGTTGCATCATGTGCTGCAGAATACTGAAGCTTTTGTCATAATAATGAACCATGGTTGATCAAGAGCAACCTTGATGATTGACCAAATTTATTTTTTGGTTACCCTGTGTATCATTGCTTCATTTACTTTTATCACTATATATATTGTCTTCGGTTGGATTGTGCCAGTCGCTCCAAAACAATTGAAGAACTAAGATGACCTGCATAAAAAATATAGATTGATAAAGTACATGGAACATTTATACAAGACTTGAACCCAGGACCTCTTGAACCCAAGCTCTGATATCAAAAGTAGTTGAAACGCACAAACTATAGAAAATGATAACAGTTACACCTCCAGATTTCACTTCCACTTATTATTTTTTATTCCAAACTCTTAATGTTCCTAGATTTTGTAGATAGGAAGTATTAGTGCTAACTCATTGCTCAAGTATATCTTTCCATCATGCTACAGAATTCTTTTAATAGCATCAAAAGTGATGATGACGTTGCAAGGGCTGACAAACATGTCGAAACTGAGGAGCTCAAGGAAGTCATATCTGGCGGGCTAGTGTCAAATCGGTGTTCATTACCACTTCATATCGATCGAACCCTTTCTGCCGACAAAGATAAAAAAGAAGTAGATGCATTTCGAGAGGATATTGATAGATTGCTCCTCCTGACCACAAAAGCAAGTCATCTGCACTCGCACGAAGTTGAAATGGTGGACATATCAGAGCCCAGATTTGAATCGTTTTGTATGGAATATGTTAGGTTCTCAATATAACAGTTGCAGTACTGGCAACATGAAGTGTTGGTTACTCGGCAATTTGGTTATTCACATTTGAACACCCTCCAAAGTTTGTTATCCAGTTTCAGAATGTCCCATTTATTGGTACCGTGTTAAAAAAAGAAAGGGCGAGAATCGTCGTGTTGTCATCTGCCTTCTCAGTTGAAACACTGACACTGTAAGTAAATTTTGGCTATGGGAAACAAGAAAGATACTTTTAGGGTGGCAATGTGTTCTAATCAGATAATTGATGGGCCTATGTGAGGCAAATCTGATACTGGAAGGTGGCAAAGTGGTAACTTGCCCTTGACAGTTTCCGCTGCTACTTTCTCAGTTGTTGATAGCATCATATGGGAAGGGATTGGCAGACGCAAACTTCGCTACACGTGTTTGGAGTGACTGCTGTTGTTCTATCCTCTTTGTTTTTCTTTCTAGCTACAGGTCTCTGCCATAGATTATATGCAATGCCAAATTTCATTCTTTCTATTCATTATTTATATTTCCTTTTTGTTTTGTTCTATTATTTCCTTCTGTGAAAATTGGAAGAAGTACAGAATGAATGATATGCTAGATCTGAAAAGGGTAGTCTTTTTACATCTCGTACTCAGTTTGTGCCAATTTCCTTGACCTAGTCAGCTTCTAGACTTGTGTTTGTCACCCTACAAATTATGTCCAAGAGTTTTGGGCATGTCGTAGTAGTTATAATGAACAAATGATCAGCTCTGGAGTTTGGGTTTTGTGTTAGTTGGGAACTACCTTCTCAGAGTTGCGTTGAATGGTGGATGGATCTATGACCTGGCAGTATATGGTTATATACATGTGCATACATGTGCCTTTGCATAGACACAAAACTGTTTTTTGTCCACCGATTTCCTATTGGTGGGAGTTTCATTTTCTGCCATGGAACCACCGCCGCCAGGAGAGCCGCTTCTGCCACCATCTTCCCCTCCGCCACCGTCACCTGGTGGTGGTGGTGGAGGATTTTTAGAGTCATGGTACGTCTCCTGTTTTTCGCCTTGTATTTTTCTTCTCTTTTCGAAGTAATAGATATGGTAACTTGCTTCCTGAAAACTTTGGAACTGGTGTCTATTTTTATGCAGCTTCTGGTTTCTGTGTTGCTGTGGTTTATTCGCAAACTGTTGTCCTCCCTTGTTTGAGCCTGGGCCTCCACCTCCATAGACGCATGTGTGTATGCGTGTGTGTTTTGTTTCTCTAAATGTCCCAAATTGGCTTCATTGTATTGTTCATTTTCAAGTTTATTAAGATTTCTTCCATAGTACATTGACAAAAGAGTAATAATAAAAATACAAACTAGTTGTACCGAAAATTTATACCAATGAGACTAAAAATTAGCAACATCATCATACGCACTCTCTATTCCTATTAAATGGGGGTGATAATAATAATTATTATCTACACAAAGCTAATTTATATAAGTTTTTGGTATAACTAGTTTGTATGTATATTATTACTCTTGACAAAATATAAGCGCTAGTGAAGAATTCCCTTCTTGCCTTTTATTTCCCCTTTTATCCTTGCCAAAGTTTAACCACTCCTATATCTAATTTGAGCCTCTTATCTGTGTATTTCTGTATTTATGTTTGGCTAAAATAATTGTGTAACAGCTGATAGAGCTTGTTGGAATGTGAATTTGCTACAGTTTTGTGAATGTATTTCCATCTATTTTGTGTAACAACCACTAACTCACATCCTCCCACTAGTCTCGTCATCGTTATTCAAACCTTAAAAAAATCTCGACAAATTGGGTAGACTAAATGAAACAAAATAAAAAATCACGTTGGGCTGTTAAAATGCATTTTTTGATGATACTCATTTTGATGGAAAATCATTTGTTCGTCCAATACTGTAATACGTATTTTCTTTTGTAAAATTTATATACATGTAGTGAGATGTCACATCTACCTTTCTTTTCTGTTCCTAATATGATACTCTCACATTTTCTAATATGTGCACTCATAGGTATCTTTTTCATATATCCAATTTATTTTAAACGGTTCTTTCTCACCTTATTTTCAATTGACACTACACCTAACTTAGCACGAGTATCTTTATTTCTAATTTTATATTTCCTAATTTTCTCACATATCCAATTCAGCATACGCATCTCTACTACAAACATTTATTTCTTTGTAACACTTGTATAAATATAGTTGATGTCACCTCCACCTTTCTTTTTCGTTCCTAATATGATACTCTCACATTTTTTAATATGTGCACTCATAGGTCTCTCTCTTATATCCAAGCCATGTTAAACGGTTCTCTCTCACCTTATGTTCAATTGGCACCACACCTAACCTAGTATGAGTATATTCATTTCTAATTATATCTTTCCTAATTTTCTTATACATCCAACTCAACATACGCATCTCTACTATACTCATTTGTTGTTCATCTTGTTTCTTCGTAACTCAACATTTACTTCCAGATACTCATTTTCATATAATAAAGCTGGTAGTACCGCGATGTTATAAAGTTTTTCTTTTAATCATAAAATTATATTGTGATCACTTAAAGCTTCGGATGTATTTATCTACTTCATCCATTCTGCTTGGTCCTTATGATTGACATCTTTTTCTATCTCACTGTTAACTTGCATAACTGATCCTAGATATAAAAAATTATCAGTCTTTGGTATCACCTTCCCACCTAAATTAATTACAATCGGATCTACCATACGTCGTTCACTTAAACAATATTCCATATATTCATTTTTTTATGTTCCATCATACTTTTTCCATTTAAATAACACTCCATATGTCCAGTTTTTAATTTTCTGAGCCTAAAACTGCGAGATTATAAAATGTCTCAATAATTACAGTTTATCATTAATACCCGTTCTAGTCTCGTTTACCAAAATTATATCATCAACAAATAATATGTACTACGGAACTTCGATTTGGATGTGTCTTGTCATCTCATCCATTACTATTGTGAACAAGAAAGGACTTAGTGTTAAACTTTGATGCAACCCTATTATAATGGAAAAGCTGGAGACAAGTTACGACATTGGTAACTGCACCCTCATATATGTTCTTAATAATATTTATATATTTAAAGTGAACTAATTTCTTTGTCAAAACCTACAAAAATACATATCTCGAAACTCTATCATAAGCCTTTTTCAAATCAATAAAAACCATAGGTACATCTTTCTTTTCTGCACTTTATCTCTCCATCATTCGTCACAGTAATATAGTTAATCTCCCAACATAAACCCAAATTGATTTTCCGAAATCGTACGATTGTGCCTTAAACTATACTCAATTACTTTCCCAAAGCTTCATAGCATGACTCATAAAATTTATCCTATAGTTTGAATAGTTATATATTTCATCTTTATTCTTATATAAAGGTAATAAAATACTTTTTCTCCATTCATTGGGTATCTTACCATTGCACTAAAATTTATTGAATAGATTTATTAACAATTTTATATTCACATCATCCAAAAATTTTCAAACCTCAATAGTCATGCTATTCGACCCAGCTATTTTGTTGATCTTCATTTTATTTTAAGGCACTTTAATTTCACACTCTTTAATCATATTTTCCGAAGAAATAAGAATATCGTATAGATTGCTCATCTTATCACCATTAAAAAATTTATCAAAATAATATCTCCATCATTGTTTGATCCACCCACAATCCACCTATCTCAATTATGCTAGCACCACTGTGAGGGATCAACAACAGCAGCGTGTTGCTGCGTGTTGTCCATCGAATGGTTATAGTATCGCACTTACATGTTCTAATTTCGAATAGGTCTAGTTTGTATCAGATTAACCTTAAATCAAACTCAAAATGGATCGTCGAGGATAATTTTTACGAGGAAAATTGACCTCATAGTTGGATTCATGTGTTGTGAAATTTCCACTCGGGAAATTGCTTTTAAGCACAAAGTAACTACAAGGACTTGCAAACAGCATGAATATTTAAGAAAAAACTGAGGGCCTATTAATTGCATAAGGAGAGGGGTGGCTTATATCATTGTTATTGTTTTATGAGCAGACCCAAAAGTAGATTATTTTTGTGATGTGATATCATAGGCAACAAAGTTTAGTGTTATACTCAGTGGTAAATCCATTTCCAATTGGCATATAATTATCAGATCTTCCTAATCTTCTTTTTTCCTTATCTTTTCTGATCAATCAGAGTTGGAAAATAGTTCCCGTCCGGTCAATCAATTAGCAAAATTATTCAAGGATCTAATATGATTATATCTCGTGCATCGATATTGTTTATGAAGAAATTACGACACAAAATGTAGCCAAATATGTGTTTGTATATTTCTATATATATATATATCTTTTGGACGTGTAGTATTACTAATTTGAATATTACAATGGAAATAGCAAAAGGACCAAAACTTTCTTTCCCGCATGGAGGTGGACTTTCGTCTACACGGATACAAGAATATAAATAGAAAAATAAATAAGAAATTAAGGTTTTACTGTTATAGCCTCAAAGTTCGGTCACGATAATAGTGTAAGAAATAGAGAGCAAGAGCAATGGTGGTTCTTGAACCTCCAAATTCTTAATTAAGATCTTCTCAATGTATTGGAGGGGGATAATTAGAGAGATGATTAGTTAAGGATTGGAAGAGAAAGGTTTATAGTTGAGACTTAAGATTTTCATTTTATTTTTTTTGTCTTTTTATATATATTTTTCCACGTAAAAATACAAAAAAATAATAATAAGGCACATATGCTAAGGTATAGGTAAAATAAAAGTAACGGTGGTGAAGATGTTTGTATTGACGGATGAAATTTATTCAAGTTTTTATTTGAACATTTCTATTGATATGACTCTGATGAGAAGTTCTTGTCTTGACAAACATGATATTGTTATGTAGTATTTACTTTACCCCTCCATCATAGATATGAGATTAGTATCCTATGATAGTATGATACATGTAGAAACAAATAAAAATCTAAAACAATTAATTGAAAGGGTTTTCCTAATTGAGATTTCAATTTTAGAATGTTCAAAAAAATGAGACTCTTGAAGGAAAGAAAATCTCAAGGGAACTAGCCATCAAGGTGGACATTATAGTAAAAACTAAAAAACTATGATAGGCATGTATTATCAACTAAGGTAGAATATTTGTCCCACAATTATTCCACATGCTAGATAAACGGTATAGATTGTATAGATAAACGCTGTGCATCGGTCGGTTCGGTTCAAACCCAAACCGAAACCGATCAAATCGAATTAACTGAACAGAACTGCATAACATGTGTAAATCGAAATGGATCGAGGCCGGTTAGGCTTGGTTAAAAACTGGAAAACCGAATTGTTTAAAAAAAAAAATGAATAGAATTATAACAAAAATTGGAAAAAAAATGAAAAAGAAAATTTGACAAAACTTAAGGGCTTTATCAAGTTAGGATTTTTTTCCTAATTCAAAATTAAGTTATAATTCCTAATAAATAACATGTTAAAAAAAATAAAAAAATAATTTTTTAACCCTTTTAGTTTTTTAGGGAGAGGCCTTGAGTAGAAGTGCGAGCGGATGAGATGGTGTGGAATTAAAACGAATGTATTTATATAAACCCAATAAATCTGGTTTTGGTTCGGTTGAACCGGATATTTAATGTCAAAAATCGAAACCGAATCGGTTCAACTAAAAAACCGAAATTTTATAAATTACAAAACCAAACTGAACCGAAAATTAAAAAAAAACCTGAACCGATTCGGTTCGATTCAATTTCCGGTTTAATCCGTTTTTTACACACCCCTATCACCATGTTTATGGGAGAGCATATAATTCCGAAATTGATGTAGGAAATCATGTAATTAATAAGAAATATGGAGTAGTTTGGTTTGATTTACGACATTGAGAAAGGAACGAGTTCTTTTGCCGATTTAGCATATTCGATTTTAATTCCACATTGACATAACAAACATAAATAACAACTCATTTGAAAACACATTTATTTTATGGCTCCTTTGTTATTTAGCTTCTAACGCCACCGTTAACCCTTATTTTAAAACTATATTAAAAATAAATTCTCTTTTTGAGTATGAGGCTTTGACATAAAAAAATGCATATCATATATGCGGTTTTCATTAATTCACTTTCTCCAAAAAATAAAATAAAAATAAATAAATTGGTATCTCTGTCATATTTGACGAAAGAACTTTTACTCAAATACTCATAATAATAAATAAAATAACATAATATGAAGGTGTTTTTCCAATATGGTGAGTTATTTTGAAAATATTTTTAATTGCTATATATATATATATGCCAATTTGGGATTAGAAAATAAAACTCGATTAAACAGGGTTTTTCCTTTCTCTACTGTACTGTACTCCATATAAATACGCACATTCACACACACACAAGCGGCGGATAAATAGTTATATATATATATATAGAGAGAGAGAGAGAGAGGGGGGAGAGGGCCTGATGGCGGGAAAATCAGGAGCGACTCCGGCGACGTACTCGCCGTCGCCGGCGACGCAGAACAGGAAGAAGAAGAGGGAACCTATATTCAACGAGGTCGATTGGGTCCGCTCCGACGGCCGCGGCTTCCACGAGTGCCGTCCTGCCTGTATTTTCCTCCCTCTCTCTCTCTCTCTCTCTTACTGTATTCATATATATACTTATACATATAATTACTTATTCATTGATATACATATACAAGTATTATTACTTACTAACTTGCGGCATGGTACATAGTTGTCCTACTTGGGGTATCTATTGACTTGATGTTGTTCCGTTGTTGAGAGAGATTGCTTATTTCCCTTTTTCTTATTGATTGTAATATTATATATAGGATTCGTGTTATAGGAAAGTGATTAAACATGGTTTATTTGTTGTTTTTGGGAGTTTACTAGTAGTAAGGAAACTTCTAGGAAACATGTTTCCATTACCAGTTTTGGAAGCGGAAAAATTTCGTATTCGGTGAATTTCGATTGAAAGAGTTCTTCTGGTCTGAGAGAGTTTGTGGAACCAAAAACACTTTCTTTTCCCGTATGATGAGTGTTAAGAATTCACGAAAAAAACTTTGAACTTGGGGATAACCTTCTCTTTTCAATTGGTTTATGGTTTGAGATTGTCTTGCTAATTGTGTGGTTTTAATTTTGTTAGAAGGAGGACTTCCTTTTCTCTTGTTTTACTTGTAATTAAATTTTTTTTGGGTTGGTTTTTCGATAATTTTCCAGTTGCTCTCTCTGGTTTACGTATAGTGACATATCTATGTGTTTGACAATGCCTCATAGAGCTTAAAATAATAAGGTTTTTCTTTCCTAGAGATTACTTCTCATTTTCAAATTGTTTTCCCTTCTCAGTTTGTGAGTATGCAGATGAGATTGTAGATGAAGTTATTATCCAATTGGCATTGCCAACGAAAGTTGAATTTTTTTTTCTCGTTATGTCCTTTTTTGGATTTATGGTGCTATTCTACAACTCCAATGTGGACGTTGATGGTTAATTTGTGCCTTATCAGTTGTTCAAAGTCGATGCATTTTTAGATAATGCAATGCGTGTGTAATTTTAGTGCTCAATTTTAAGGGTCAAGACTAGTGAAGTTGGTCTTCTAATGTTGGCCCTTCTAACCTTAAAATCCTGTTAATTTTTTTGAATAAGTAGTTTTAAGTTATCACTCATCATATGGCGCATTATTGGAATTTTTGTGTTTTCTTGGTAACCAAAGTCGACTTCTTCATTGGAAATCTACAAACATCACTTCAATAAGAGCGCCTTTAACACTTTCAGTTACCTACATAGGTTTACCTCCAAGAGTAGATTTTTTCACTAAGTCAGGGCGGCATAATAGAAAGGAATGAAAAGAGTCTCTGGGGCTAATCTATACTTATTAAAACTGCATTGTAGAGCTTATACGTTCTATGCTTTGTGTCAATTTCGGTCTGTCTCTTTGAGATTAGGAATGTATGGAGGGGGAGCTTTGTGGGGGTTAATAGGGAGTTGTCAATAACTATCTTGTGAAATTGAACGACGTGGGTTCCCCTTTGAAACAAGAAAGCCTTCAGATCAGGAGATTAGTTCATTTTTGGAAGTTGTTGCTGGGGGTTTGGCCGACCCAAATTCTTGGGATTAAGGCTTGGAGATAATGATGGTTTGTATAGGTTTAGTTCTAGGAGTGATAGTTGGCTCTAAGTATGAAATTCATTTAGGAAAATTTAGGAGTAGGAAACAAAGGTTTCCACACGGATGTGGTGTTTGGAGTATTACGGGTAAATGTTATTACTGAAGAAGCTAGCTGGCTGCATGATTTATGGGTATGCCAGAAACTGTCAAACATGTTTATTCGATAGATGCATAATTTCTGTTGGAATGTTGACAATTGACACTTCATGGTCTATGTGCTCATGTTTGAAGTTTCTTTGTCCCTTTTCCTCGCCTTTTCTACCCATAATTCGGTCCACCTGATGAATCTTATTTTTTCTTCCACTGATGCAGTTTTTTCTATATCCCACAGGTTCACCCTCTACGTATCTTTTCTAGCTTTACCACACACCCCTTGCATTTATTTTCTCGCATGTTTTTACTTTACCATTTTTGACCCGTGAATTAAGTGCTTGCTACTTTGTTCTCTTTGCAATACGCTATGGATTAGAACTGAGTTTATATGGCTTGTTTATTTGATTGTTTCAAAATGTGTCATGGCTTAGCATTCTGTGCTTTTCTCTACTACTCTCATTTTTATATTATTCAGAAACTAATCTATAACAACATTATTTTGTTGAAAATGTGTAGTCCTCAGGCCGGGGGCGGTGAATGCGGCATCTGGATCTGCTTATGCAGAGTTTGGGAACACCAAGGTCATCGTCTCTGTGTGAGTGCCTCATTTTGCAAGTTCTTTTTATTTTTGATTGGTCTTCATTTTGTCTCTGTGTTGAACAACTTTCGAAACGGAGATTCATGCTTGACCCTGTTCATTATGGGAAGATGAAAAGCCAAACTGTAATTACAATAATGATAGTGTCACGCGAGTTCGTTGAATATTTATCTAAAAATGTATGTGATAATTTGCCTTCAGCTTCTGTGGTCTCCAATCCTTTCTTTGAATATTATCCCAATGGAAGGACTGTGATTTGATATTGCTGTGAAATGCTCTTTTCTTTCAGATTTGGGCCGAGAGAAAGTAAGAAAGCATTGATGTATAGTGATATTGGGAGACTGAATTGTAATGTCAGCTACACAACTTTTGCTAGCCCCATCCGTGGACAGGTATAAGTTTTGAGAAATTTATTTTCTACTCCTTTTTTTGTTATTTTGGATTTAGACATTCAAGTTCGGTGTGTATTAGGGTTCAGATAACAAGGAGTTTACGTCGATGCTCCATAAAGCTTTGGAAGGTGCCATTATATTGGAATCATTTCCGAAGACTACCGTGGATGTTTTTGCATTGGTTCTGGAATCTGGTGGCAGTAAGTGTACAAGCTTACTATTTAGAATACTTGCACCAGCTTGTCTATACAAATTATCTATTTTACAGCATGAAAACCATTATTTCTATTTTCCAGATTGTCTATTCAACTACTCCCTACAGCAGATTATTTAAAATACAGATATCTAAAATACAATT
>MKEJ01027868.1:0-15826 GCA_001753735.1 Embelia ribes
TCATCCTAAACCAAAATAGGCACATGCAGACGACCCTGGAATCGCAATCCACCATCATCAGAAATAGTCCATAGATCAAGACCATGATACCTAAGCACTCGTATATGGTAAGCATCGGACTCGTCATCAATACGTTGCACCTCAATCACTTGAGCAATCAAAGTTGGATGGACATCGATCGTAAACAATGATGTACTTCCTTCCATCTCCACACACTCCAAACCAAACTTAGTCAATACTCGTATCATATCCCATTCATTGACTGCCAAACATACAACAGAATACCAAGTCTTACAACTCAACACGTCCACGACCATATTCGCCTTACCAGGATAATACTCCAGATCAATGTTATACAGATCCAAGTACTTCATTCATCTCTGTTGATGCATATTCAAATCCCATTGCGTAAACACATATTTAAGGGATTTGTAGTTAGAAAATACCTCAAACGTCTCACCGTATAGGTAATAGTGCCAACACTTCAATGCAAATACAACCGCACCTAGCTCCAAGTCAAGTATCGGATAGTTCTTCTTATGCACTTTCAATTGTCGAGATGCATAAGCTACAACGTTTCCTAGCTACATCAATACACAACCCATACCCTCCTTTGACATATCACAGGACACCATATAACTAAGATCCCATTCTATAATGATCAGAATTGGAGTTGAAATCAACAAATCTTTAAGTCAGAAAAAGGATTCCTCACACTAGGAATTCCATTCAAACTTCACACCCTTACATATTAGTCTTATCATCGGGGCCGCCAAAAGCAAAAAATCCCAAACAAATTGGCAATAATATCCCAAAAGACCTAAGAAAATGAGGATTTCAAACACAAATTTTGTTTGTTCCCATTTAGTAACGGCCTCAATTTTAGAAGGATCTACCACAACACCACTTTCTGACAACACATGGCCGAGAAAATGAACTTCAAGCAACAAGAATTCACACTTTGAGAATTTAGCACACAACTTATACTCTCGAAGCGTAAAAAAATGAAACGAAAGTGCTTATAATGTGCCTCCTCAGTAGGCAGGATATCATCGATAAACACAACCATGAAACTATGGAGATATGGCTAAAACACTTGATTTATCAAATCCATGAATGCAGCCCGTGCATTTCTCAGACTAAACAAAAGCACAAGAAATTCGAAATGACCATAATGAATACGAAAGTAGTCTTTTAGAATATCATCTTTTCCGATACGCAACTGATGATAATCGAAAAGCAAATCAATTTTTGGGAAGAAACGAGAACCCCACAACTGATCAAATAAATCATCAATCCAAGGCAAGAGATACTTGCTCTTCACCATAACATGGTTCAACTTCCTATAATCTATGCGGATTCACATTAAACTGTTCTTCTTTGGTACAAACAACATATGAGCACCTTACGGAGACCCACTCGGTCGAAATAAAACCCTTGGCTTTAAGGTCATCTATCTATATTCGCAACTCTTCCAATTCAGTAGGAGCTAATCAATACGGAACCATAGAAATTGTTATAGTTCCGGGAACCAAATTAATGGAGAACTCCACTTCCCTATCTGGAGGAAGCCTACACAAATCATCGGGGAAGACTTCCGAAAATTCATAGACCACAGGAAAAGAATTTAAACCTGATATTATTTCATCCGAAATAGAAAGACTAGCTAACATATATGCTAGACTAGCCTGAGCCTTATAAGCATACAGAAGAAAAGGTTGTCGCTTCCCTTAATAATACAGATTCACACCGAAGCAGTTTTTAGCGAAACTTGTCTCCACTCACAATCAATAACGGCATGAAAGTATGACAACCAGTCAATGCCAATAATGGTATCAAAACCCAAAATTCCAAATACAACAAATTCATATTCGAAAATATGTTCAGCAATAATTAACTCACACTTCCGACACATACTACCGATACAAAATGCATTTTCCTTAGAAGTATCGACATATATAGGAGTACTCAACTCCTCAACAAGAAATTGCAATATATGAGCAAAACGTGCAAAAATGAATGAATATGAGCACATATGTCAAATAAAACATGAGCCCAAATATAAAGAAAAGGTAGTATACCTCGTACTACCCAAGGCTTTGTCATATCTGGTGCCTGCGGCATAGCATAAGTAAGAGCCTGAAATGTTTGGCCCTGCTGATGTCTTTGTGAGTACCACCACCACTAACACCACCGCGGGATGGTCCAATGCCCTAAGCAAAAGACATAAAAGGTAGTGGAGCGTACAATATCCTCGAACCAGTAGAAGGAGGCAAAGAATAAATAGGTCCGTGAGAACCACTCGGAGTTATAAAACCCTTGGGACACTGAAGTTGTATGTGCCCCTGACCTCCATACCTTCTACACACCACTATCGAACATCGAAACTGCTTATGTCCATCCACACCATAGAGGCGACACCTAGAAGGCAAAGAACAATCTCGAGAAATATGCCTTGTTGGCCACAACGAAAACACCGAACTTTGCACAGTTGGACTAGAAGAAGTAGAATTGGTAGGTTGAGATCGCCCACCACAAGGAGTAGGGAAAGAATTATGGGATCTTTTACAACTACCATCCCCCACCAAAACTCGAACTACCCTCACCATTAATACTCATACCACTTCTGTTACCACCTCAACTCCTCGAAAAAATTCCCACATCATGCATAGACTTCGAACCAGATGATTGGCCTGGAGGCCGAGGAGGACGAATATCAACAATCGGTTGTTGCTCCAAAACTTCTCCCCTACTTTCATAGCAGCACTAACATTATCCTCATATGTCTTGTGGAGACTAAAGCCATAATAGATTTGATAGCATGGCAAAGGCCACTCTCAAACTTATGCATGCGATACTCCTCAGTAGTTACAAGTTTCAGCGCATAGCGAGAAAGGTTAGTAAATGTCCTCTAATATTCCTATACTGTTGACATCTTCTGAACCAAGTTTATGAACTCAGTCCTCTTTCTCTCCCGAAGAGTCTCGGGAAAGAACTATTTGAGGAACGAGTGCCGAAATGCTTCCCATATCTTACCGTCTTGGCCAAACATTTCTTTGTAGCCCTTCCACTACTCACCCACTTCTCTGTGTAAATAGAATGGCACTGTAGCCATTCGCAAATCATCATCTTTCATATGGAGTGATTTAAAAATTCACTATATTTTGGTCAGCCAGTGCTCCGCCATAATCGCCTCCTCATTTCCTCTAAAAGTCAGAGGATCCATTCTGCGAAATTGCGACTCAACCACTAAGCCTCACGTCTTTCCACTCGATCCACTCTCCCCACATGTGTTCCATGCTAAGTTCCAAAAAACCTCTTTCATATATCTTAAAATATTAGAAGAGTCTATTGGAAATCCCACAACATTCTCACCACCTGATTGCGGAACGAAATTAGCTTCCACTTCCAGTTGAGTATGTGTCGGATCATGAAGATGAGTATTAGGAGCCTCCTCAACGCTTTCCTTCATGCTTACTTCAACTTCCTCTTCCAAATATGGAATGTTTTCTGCAGCCCGTATCTTGGCTTCACGAATCCGAGTTAGAATAGGTTCCACATACTACATACCTCGACCACCCAACCTACCACCACGACCACCTCGATGTCCACTACCATTGTCTCATCTACCACTACTGCGAGTCATAACAATCTTCATGCAATACAAACAATAACAATGTAAAATATAAGTTCAAGTCACACATGTCTTACGCTATATATATAGTATGTGGAAACTTCACACAACTATATACATTACTCATGCAACACACTACCACACATGCTACTAGCACATAATATCACAACTAACATAAAAACCCCACAACAACACTCTCGACCTTGCCACAGACTCTACTCGAAAGCCACCGAAGTTTACATAACATGGTTAAGCTCTAATACAACTTGTCGTACCCTGAATCTTAGAGACCAGGGTTGTGATATGTTTTCCCTTTTTAAAGAAAAGGAAAAGAACAATATAGTTTTTAAGAAAATGGAAAACACCCTAAACTGCCACTTTCACCAACATACATCTACAACTTTCACATATTAGAGTGCGCAAAGAAACTAAATATACATATAGCCTGGCAATGTATATAAACTAAAACCAACAATAAATGTAAACTCCTTGTTTACATTACATATAATAGCGAAAAGCTCGACAATACTATGAATAATAACAACAACTATGAATAAGGTTACATAAGGCTACATCAAGCAGTAATATGCAAAATAAAGTACAACTTCTACTAGTACAACAACTAGCCTCTATGAATAACAGCACCAACTATGAATAAGGCTGAATAAAATATAATAAAAGTAAGTCTTTGTATGTATATCTACAATAATTCTAGTTCGAGCATCTCTCAAGGACGACTTTCGTTAGCCTCCGTACTTGCCATATATTATATAACCACAGATATGTAAAAAAGAAAGTGTACTAGTTAAATTTCCAAATAACACAATAAACTAGATGTTATGCGATGCATTAATGCGTAAGAGTTATCAAACAACAACAACATGCAATGCAATATAACGTCGATGCAATACACATCACACACACACGACACCACCACACCCACAACGATACAAAACAAAGATGGGACAAGTGTTTTATTACTTTAAAATAAAAGGGACAACTTTATAGACCCTTGCATTGATTTGCCACCAGTCGCCATACAATCAAGCATTCAATAATTAGCCGCTAGGTGCAACGCAATCATTGGTGTTTCCCTACGTAGGTTTCCCAACTTTCACGGTAATGCACCGAGACTTCTCTTTAAAATTTTATTCCGACAACATAAAGGACTCAATCCCATTATGAATGCAATGCAACATTTTACTTTAATTCCTGAAATTGTTTCAAAGATTGTACATTAAACAACACCAACATGTCACATTTGCCACATAAAAGCTTCATTTTTAAACATCATGTTGAAATTCATTTCAATTAACATATTATTCCGAAAACATCACTTTGCAATCATTAGTAAAGAATTCCACTACCATGTTCATGAATGTGACATATATACATAATTTTGACAAGCTACATTATACTTATGCATGCTTGCATTCAAAGCATTTAAAACTTAACAAAAGCAATTAGCATTGAAATCATAAACCAAACATAATCCAAAACACATTGCCATATTGAAGTACACACATAGAATCACGCTTATATTATTATTTTTTAGTCTACTCGTACCAACAAGGCTAAAAAAATCCTCCAAACTATCTCTTGACTTCAACCCGACAAACCAATTTTGAACACTTCCGACTGACTCAAACTTTCAATTTAAAATCATCATCAATCTAAACATTAAAGAACAATGTCTGATTCCTTAATAACTGAAGGATTGATTCTTGAAAGAAATGAATCAAATTGGAATCAAACAATAATTAAAAAAGTATTAAAATTTGCCCGGACCGGTTCTCTGCCTTCTTGGACTGGTCCAGGAAAAGGAAAAAGAAATAGAAAAAAAATGGAGGGACTTAGACAGGTCTATACATGCCTCAGATTGTTAGGTTTTTACAAATTTTCTCCATAAAAACCAGTGTAATCCTGGACCGGTATGAACTTTCCCAACCCACATTTTCTCAAAAATAACTCCAATTTGCAATTGAAAAAAATCCAAAAAAATCATACTTCAATGTTAAAATTATTACTAAACGTTTCATACCTCAAAAAATGAAAAACAAGGCCTGAGTTTCACATGAGTTCAAATATCAACCAAACTCCAAAATGTTTCACTTCGCCACTTGATTCAATCTAACAAATGAGTTCGTATCGCTATGAACTTATATAAAAAAATGATCACTATGAAGAAAGGAACAATATCTACAACTTTATTTCTATGTACCTTAATGGCATGGAATTCGAGACAAAATCAATGAACGAGACACGAAACGAAACTTAACTCAAATTGAAGCTCTCGTAATAAAGAACAAGAATATGTATTTATTTTTGACAAATGACTAACCGAGAATGATGATACAAGGCTTGAAAGATTTGAATTTTACAACATTCACACCACACTTTCACTTCTCTCTCTCCTCTATACCAGTATAAACTAGAAGAAAAATAAGAAATGAAAAAGCATGTAACTTATGTCACAGTCTTCTAACCACTGTACATATTTGCACAGTATACTGCTGCAAATAACTGTATGTATCATAATAAATAACAAAATTAAATAAATAATAATATTAAATTAAATTTAATAATATTATTTATTTACGCAAAAAATTCAATCTTAATTTTTGGGACGTTACAATAATATTCACGTTCCCTGGGTTCCTCGGGATTCGGGGCATGACAAAATATAGCCAGCCTGCTCAATGAAATATACAAAGTATGCCCAGACTACTCAATGAAAATACACATCCATACTCTATCATCCCCAGATTTGAAGGTACCACGGAGAATACCACGTGTTCCTACTCTCACATAGATCCATAACTCCATAGTACCAACGGTCACGGTTCGGAGTGAATTGACCATCCCGGGAATATTTTAACCGAGGTATCTCAATACACAAACACGCTCATCCCTAAATCCCCCTGTTCAGGATCCAAGGTACAACCACAATCTTCCAAACTTGCAAAAAGCATAGCAACATACACAAAGTCCATGTATCACAAGGCACTAAGTCTAATACTCAACTTTACTACAACAAGTACATCATATTTGAGAAAGTAACAAAGTCAAGTTTCTATTATACCCTTACCCAAGTCCAACCCCATAAAATAGCTAAAATAAGGTGTATAAAATATACAAAAATTCATAAGATAATAGTGTCAGGTTCGTTTCTCGTCCTGAGACACAAAAGCCATACGTATGTAAGTACACTATGTCTACACTCTCCTCAAATCTTGAACGCATTCCTAAATTCAAGATAATGCGTACTAATGCTCATAAAATATTTCAAATATATCATAAATCCTCATATAAAATATCATAATACTTCTATCATATTTGTAGCCCCGTAAATACTGCTCTCCTCAGGAAAATATTTAATGCACAAAAAATAAATTTTCTTTCCCAAAATACCACTTCCCTCTCAAAAAATCCCTAAAAATGAATTATTGCTGAAATCAAATTTCCTTTTGCAAAACATATATTTTCCAAGGCTAAAAATGTTTTCCAAAAATAACAATACATAATTTCTTTTACCAAAAATAATATCTAATTTTCCAAAAATAGTATAAATAACCAAATAAATTAGTTAAAATTATGCATGATGAAAATTAGCATTTTTCCTCAAATTATGTAAATTTCCATAATTAAAGTAATTTAGTAAAATAGCAAAAAAATATTTCCTAAAAATGCCCCTTTAATTACCAAAATTACCAAAAATGCTCCAAAAATATTTTAAAACTCAAAATAAAGGCATGCATGGCCTTAGGAGTATTTTTCCCACAAATATCAAAATTTCCAGAATTAGGGGGGAAAATATATAAAATTTTGAAATTTCATTATTTATTAAGAAAATCTATTTTTAACCCAAAAATGTTCAAAAGTAACTCTAAAAATCATTTGCAAGTCAAAAAAATTATTGTCACTCAACACCATACCACCAAAAATTATAAATAATTCCAAAAAAATATAAAACTCCCGTTTACAATTCAAATATTAAAACAAAAAAGGTCCTGAGGCCTCAAAATCACCGTAAAATCACTTTTATTGCTATAGAAAATTTATGCAAGGGATAAATAAAATTTTTACAAGTATAAATATGATAATTACTCACTGTTTACCTTCAAAAGCTAAAACAAGTGTCGAATAAGGTGCTCCCGAGCCCCGTAAATACGTTCCTGGGCTCCATTTTTGCCAAAACCGAGCCCCTCAGCCTCAAATTCCCTCTCTCTAATTTTCGTGGCCTATGTATGTATATGTATATATTAAGTATAGAAGTGTTAGTGGAGGTGAAAAATCACTAATTATAATGACCATAGATATATATTTTTTTAATATATATTGATATATTAATTTTATTTTAATGTAAAATTTAATAAAAAATTATAAATAGTAAATTTCTCAATAAAAAAATTAATATAAAACAATAGAAAGACTAAAGCTGCAGATTTCTTGCAATTTCTGATTTGTGGAATTGACCCTTAGAAAGACTGGCACTAGTGGTATAATAGATACAAGTTAAATAAACTTGGATGGTGAGCAAAGCATTAATTGAATGGAGGGTCTTTCTTTTCCTCTTTGCGTCTCCTCTTTGTTTTCCATCTTTGTTATTTTCAATGCCTTAGACACCATAAATGAATCACGGCCTCTTACAGATGGTGAGACAGTTGTTTCTTCCGCTGGAACCTTCGAGTTGGGATTTTTCAGCCATGGTAATTCCAAGAATAGATATGTGGGAATATGGTACAAGAAAATACCAGTTTTTACTGTTGTATGGGTTGCTAACAGAGAAATCCCAATCACAGACACCTCAGGATTGTTAACCGTTCGAAACCCGGGAATTTTAGTCCTCTTGAATGGAACCAATGGGACCATATGGTCTACTAACACTTCTAGACCCGCACAAAATCTCGTTGCGCAGCTTCTGGAATCGGGTAATTTCGTTTTGAAAAACGCAAATGATGATAGCCCAGATAGTTTCTTTTGGCAGAGTTTCGAATACCCTGGCAACACACTTTTATCGGAGATGAAGCTGGGGAAGAATATTTCCACTGGCTGCGAATGGTATCTCTCATCTTGGAAGAGCGATGATGATCCGTCTCATGGTGATTTTATCTTTGGACTCGACACTGATGGGTACCCGCAATATTTCATAAGAAATGGTGATTCTGTGGTGTTTATGTCTGGACCATGGAATGGTCTTTGGTTTAGTGGATCGGCAAACCTAAAACCTAATAACTTGTTCGATTACCGTTTCGTGCTCAACAGTGAGGAAATTTATTACTCATTCTCCATCAAAGATAAATCGATTCCCTTTAAACATGTGTTGAGCCCTAATGGTGTGGTGCAACGTTATACATGGGCTGAATCGAAGAGTAATTGGGTCTCTTACTCAAGTTCACCAGGTGATAGCTGTGATCTGTATGCATCTTGTGGGGCATATGGTACTTGTAATATTGATAGCTACCCAATTTGTGGGTGTTTGGATAAGTTTGTACCGAAGTATATAAAGGATTGGAATGTGGATGATTGGTCAAACGGATGCGTTCGTAGGATGCCCTTGGATTGTCAAGCAGGAGACGGGTTTTTGAAATATTCGGGGCTCAAGTTGCCCGAAACGAGGAATTCATGGTATAGCATAAACATGACTCTCGAGGAATGTGGGAGTAAGTGTTTGGGAAACTGCTCTTGTATGGCTTATTCGAACTTAGATGTAAGTGGCAAAGGAAGTGGTTGCTTGCTATGGATGGAAAACCTTGTTAATATGAGAGACATGGGTGATAGCGGTCAAGATATCTATGTGAGAATGGCATCGTCGGAGATAGGTATGGTTTCTTGATACTGATAAAAAGTCGATTTAATTTGTTATAGAAACTTTTAACTTTTTTCTGTATTATTTATATCCCCGTGCTCAACACCCTTTGCAGCTTCTCTATTTTCCAAGGAATATCTACCTTTATAGGTTTGTTTAATCAGTTTTTCATCTTTTGGACTCTGTATTTTGGTCCTAGAAAACGCTTATTAGCTTTCCAGATTTGAAACCTAGTGATAGGGGTTGAAACGAGTCGAGTCGATCAGAGTATTGTTCTAATCTAACATTATTCGTTCAAATAACTCGTACAAGTTGAGTCGGGTCGAGTCGAGCCGAGCTGAGTATTACTTAATCGAGCATAAATTGAGTCGAGCCGAGTATTGCTTTAATCGAGCCAAGTATTTCTCTAACCAAGTATTACTCTAATCGACTTGAGTATTATTTTTGTGCTAGAAATGAAATCAATAAAGAGAACCAAATGCTAGACTTAACTCAATGAATATTATATAAATTATTTTTAAATATATTTAATATATTATATTGAAATAATAAAATTGATTACATAGGGTAAAGTATTTTTTTTTTTATATTATCAAACAATTAAGGGTCAAATCTTACTAATGATATGCGATGAAAATTTTCATTTTTTAACTTACACCCATCCACACACACACACATATATGCATATATACATATGCTACTACTCGCTAATTAACGAGTCGAGTAGCTCATTACTCAAGTTTGAATTAAAATTTAAATCGAATATGCTAACGTATTCGTACCCTACTCGTTTAATTCACGAGCCGAGTTCAGACCGAATAGTTATTCAGTTGAGTTCGAGATTCTCGCGAGTAGCCCTGCTCATTGTCGCGCCTAACTCATGATTTTGCTTTTAATTATTGTAGTTTTTTTCAGTTTGTTCTTTATGTAGAACTGAACAGAAATGTCAATTTTGCAAATCTAAAAAAATCTTTACCTTCTTATCTTTTATGTATATAAAAATTGTCCCTTCTAACTATTTCACTATAATCGTGACATTTGTCCGCATAATTCCTTGATATGTTTTCTATTAAAATAGGATTTAAAATGATAAAATTGACTATAATAGAAATTATTAAAATTATATACATATATACCAATTTGCTATAATATAAATTATTAAAATTATATATATATATATATCAGCTTACCATAATAGAAATTAGTAAAACTAAATTTCTTATAAGATCATGCACAATCCCAAAATATACATATATACCTCTGCATAATTATAAAAAAAAATTATCATGATTAAAATTACTAAGCTTACATTTAAAAATCAAAATGTTATTAGTAAATAAATATTTTTATAAATTAATTTCTACGAATTGAAGATTTTGCATAAATTTTTAAAATATTGTCCCAATCGACATTATTTTTTTAAAATATTTTTTATAGTTATATTTTCACATACCTAAAATTAATTAACATGATCGTAGTATAAATCTATAGAATCCGAACATTTATGAAGTTATAAATAATTAGGGAAAAAAAAAGAAAAGAAATACAAGCTATCATATAAAAAATTATCAAAAATAATTTTATAAAATAAGTAAAATTAATTTAATACAAAAACAACATAATACACACAATCGCGCATCGCGCCAACTATACGCTAGTTATTTTTGTTGGAGGGGAGAACCTCATCGTTACTATTCTTATGCTTGTGATCTTAGTGGCTGAAATGGTCCTTGATCAAAAGGATTGGTTTAAAATTCAAAATTACATGTCCATCTAATTGGGGAAATTCTTAGTTGACTTGTGTTTGTCACCTTGTCGGTTCTTCATAACTCATAGTCACTGCATTCAACTTGTATCAAATCCTAACACGTAATATTAGTTGGTTGTCAAATTCGGTACTTACTACGCTTTTCTTGGGCATGTTGTCGCAATTGAAGGAGAATGGGTAGGGCTATAATCTCCATTTAGAAACTCTTTCGATGCACGATTTTAACCTTTTAGTTTGGATAGAGGTTGGTGGTTCGAGTAAGAAGAGAAGAGTTGAAATCATAGTTGCTTTGGCATCAACAATCGGAACCATCATTCTAATCCTAGGTCTATCCTTGTTTGTTCTGAAGAAGCGCAAGCAACTTAAGGAAACAGGTAACTCGTCATTTTTATTTTTTCTTTTTATTTTCTATTTTTTTTTTACTTTTTCTGTGCGTTCTTTATTTTGGAGGAAGCATGTGAGAACTGCTTACATATTCGTGAAAAAAAAAAAGAAAAATAAAAAAAAACGAGACATGCTAACATATTTGGTATTCATTATCTGCTTTCTAGGAATCATTCGACGTATTTTTCAACATAATCAACACAAATACACCACAAACAGCCAGAACGAGGACTTGAGTTTACCATTCTTTGAGCTGGCGACGATTGCGAAGGCAACCGATAACTTTTCAGAGGATAACAAGCTGGGAGAGGGTGGATTTGGAACTGTTTATAAGGTAATGATTAAAAGTTTTAATGTTTATTTTGTATTGATCTTATGTTTGAAAATTCAGTAGCTTCTAAGAACTTTTGTTACAATGGTAAAAGAAAAATGTTAAAATGGCTATGAAAATACATAGGGTATGCTCGAAGGGGGACAAGAAATTGCTGTGAAAAGATTGTCTAGAGATTCTAGACAAGGGCTTGATGAGTTAAAAAATGAAGTTATATTCATCGCAAAGCTCCAACACCGTAATCTCGTGAAGCTTTTAGGGTGTTGCATTCAACGAGAAGAGAAGATGTTGATTTACGAATACATGCCTAACAATAGCTTGGACTCCTTTCTATTTGGTTCGTTTCTCTCGTACCACATTTTTGTCTTCTTTAATGCTCTCTTTTTTGTACTCCTGTTCTTAGTCATCGAACTTGAGCTTTTATAGCCTTCCTATTTATGAGGGGAGTCAATGATACAAACACGTTTGTGTACATAAATAAGGCAATTTTTCCATGACTTGCAATCGACAAAGAGTGGCATGTTATATCAATGGCTTGAGTCAAAATTGTTAGATAATGCGTATCCACAAAGATTATAAATTAATCAAAGCGATTATCGTCCTCCTTTTGTTTAGTAAATTGGTCTAGTTCAGCCACTGCATTACTATAGTTGATAGAGATGATAAAATGTTTACAGATAAAACTAAGCGCACAATATTGGATTGGCCTATGCGCTTTCGGATAATAAATGGCATATCTCGAGGGTTGTTGTATCTTCATCAAGATTCACGTCTGAGAATAATCCACAGGGATCTGAAAACCAACAATATTTTGTTAGACATTGAGATGAACCCCAAGATATCGGACTTTGGCATCGCTAAAAGTTTTGGAGGGAATGAAACAGAAGCTAGCACGGCTAGAGTAGTTGGAACCTAGTAAGAATAAATGTTCTCTATCTCTTTCCATTTTGAAATTCATATGTTTTATTTTAATGGTATTAGGGGTAAAATTGCATATATCAAACACTTCCCAGGCCCCGCAATGCGGAAACCTCTGGACTGTCTACATATATAATTCTTATTTTCATTTTTACTTGCAGTGGTTATATGTCTCCAGAATATGCAATACATGGGATTTTCTCGGTTAAATCTGATATATTTAGCTTCGGTGTATTGGTGCTAGAAATTGTTAGTGGAAAGAGGAACAGAGGTTTTTCTCATCCAGATCACTCCTTCAACCTTCTTGGGCATGTAAGCAAACAAGTTTTTAAAACCCTTTTCCTAATTATTTGGGTAATTATATTTTTTAACCCTTTTCCTGGGGCTATGTAGACTAGTTTGAAATTATCATTTTAAATGAGAGTATTGCTAGAAATCTTGTCAAATTTAGAAGTTAATGGTTAGATTGTTTGTGTTAAAAGTTAGGGATGAATATGCTAGCTGATATAAAATCTAGTTCAAAAAAAGATAATTACCTAGAACTGCTTTAGTATGGGAAACATGTTTCCAAGTAAACACATTTCCGAAATGGTTACAGCACACTATATGGAAACGCGTGGGAAACATAGAGGATACACGTTGAAAATGTGAAGGAGACGTACAAAAAAGGCGGAGGAAACATATAGGAAGCTTGAGAACAACTTTTTGGGTATTTATAGAAGTTTTTAACTGGCATTTTTCACTTCCGTTTCTTGTGTTTTCTTACTTCCATTTCAATATTACTTCCAGCTTCCATTTTCCTTTCTAGCAACTAAGGATGAAACGTGAATTTTGCTGATTTTTGATTTATAGGCATGGAACCTTCATAGAGAAGGCAAATCATTGGAATTGGTTGGCGATTATATTAACTCATCTAATATATGGGAAGTGTTGAGATCCATTCATGTGGCTTTGTTATGTGTACAAAATTGTAGAAAATCCAGGCCCGATATGACATCTGTGGTTCAAATGTTGACTAGTGACAATACTTTGCCTCAGCCTAAACAACCTGGCTTTTTCACCGAAAATGATGTTCTTGAGCCGAAGTGCTCGCCATCGAGTTCGGTCAATGATATCACTATCACATCATTGGATGTTCGTTGACAAAATATCAGTTTCTTTTTTGGTTTTTTTCCTTTGATCTGCACGTAACAGCCTAATGAATATTAGGAAATAGTATTGTTTGCGTTTTGTTTTAGTTATTTGTTTTCAATGGGATATGTTGTATTAGGTTTACAGTTGTGGTTTATGAAACCAATAGTGTTTAGAAAAAAGTATGAATCATTTTGTTGATCTTTTGTTCGTTTTTATCAGAACGTTCATCCTTTTGTTTGTTTTTATTAAAACGTCCATCTATCTACCTGGTATTCAATACCGTTCTACTTCAATTTGGTATCAGAGTCCAAGATCGATTCAAATCCAATTTGGAAAAAGTGCTAACCGGAGTAGGGATCTCCAGAAATGATTGAGATAAATTAATTTTGTTGTTTTAATCTTTGCTTGGATTCTTGATGGCAAGCTAGTGGAAAAATTCAAAAAATAAAATAAAATAAATAAATAACTAAAAATTTGAGCTCAAAAGAGAGGTGGCAACTGCAAAATCTAATAAAACCGAATAATAATTGCACTAATAGTCCATAAAACTTTCAATTATATTTAAAAAGACCCCTACACTTTGAAAAAATTACAAATTGGCCCCTAAAATTTGAGAATATTTTCAAAAATCCCTACAGTTTAAAAAATTATAGTTTTTCCCCTGAAATTTGAAAAAAATACAGACCAGTCCCATAGTTTATAAAATTACTGATTGGCCCCTTCAATTTAGAAAAATTACCAAAAGGTTCCTGAAGTTGAGATATTCACAAGAAAGCTATGGGGGTTGAATAGATTCTAAGAGAATATATTTTTCATAAATATTGCAAAGTGAATGATAAAGTTTGCAAACTCATCATCGATTATGGATTTTTTATTTATTACGTGTCTCAATGTATGGTGGAAGAGCTTAAACTACCAATATGGAAACGTTATACTCCATATTTTGTGGATTTAACTTATAAGGTAACAAAATAATGTTTAGTTTTATTTTCTTTTCGAAAAGCATATTCGGATGAAGTGATTAAAATGAAGTATTGTCATCTATTGTTTGGCAAAACATGACAATTGAACGATGATGCTTTTTATAGCTAAACAAACAACACGTAAACCTTTTATTTTGATGGACTTCAAACTATGCTTACTTCTGGAGATACAAATTTCTACTGTGTCCAAAAGAGAAGGGAGGGAAGAAAATATTATACCAAGCCAAATGTTTTCTGTTGAAGCAAAAGAAAAGGAAAAATTGAATTGGAAGCAATCAGAAAAAATCGTTTGAAAATGATTTTCGTGAACAATAAAATAATTGATGGTAATAATTTTTCAACGGCTCATTCGGATTTCATTGATACTATTTGTTGGTTCCAAAAAAAGAAATTGATCTTGATTGCTTGATGTTAAAAAAATGGTAAAATTGAAGAAGAGTAGCGTATGGATAAAAAAAAGTTGGTAAGATACAATTCAAGTCATAGGCTAACTATGTTGATCCTTTTTGTCTATTGGATGATGTCGTTAACTTGTGTGCGGCAAATTTGTTGGGATGACTATATCAAGAAGCATGCCGTATGATTATTTGGGTAAAAGAAAGAAGTTGGGAGCATGCTGGTACAAGCGGAAAGTCAAGTTCAAATTTGGTAATATCGTGTTTGCGTATGAAGTTGTTCATGAAGATTATTGAACCTCCTTTGTCTATTGGTCTTCAACTCTCACTTTGTTTGAAAACTTAAAGTTCAATATCAAACTTTTTTCAACCAGAGAATAATAATGCAGATTCGGAAATAGTATTATTTAGGTTTTGTTTTTGTTATTTGTTTTAAATTGGATTAAGCCCAAGCCCATTAGGGTTTTCTT
>MKEJ01027882.1:0-20282 GCA_001753735.1 Embelia ribes
TAATATTATATATTGTTGAATATTACGTATAATATATAAATATATAATACATATAATATTATATATTATATATTATATATATATTTTATGTTTTTCTTGTCGAGTAACTTTTGTGATTTCATCAGTTAATTAGAATTGTTTGTGATATGTTTACAACTTTTTATAAAAATTGATTAATTTTATTACGTATTTATTATCTATTTTTTTCTACCTATTTCAACTTGATTATTGAATTATAAAGCAACTTTATGTTGCTTGATGTTTATAAATTTATAAATTTATTTTTTACTAATATTTTGTCAAACCATAATGCACAATTATTATTGAATTTACACAATCTAAACTTATGAGCTAAACATTCAATTCTTGTGTTGGGATGGGGGTATCGAAAGCGATGATGACTGTCTGATGACAAAGAAGAAATTCTAATGGATCATATTTGAAATGCAATTACAAATTCAATTTTACTTAAATACAATAATCGATAGAAATGACAATTTATTTTTACTATTTTCAATGAAAATTTAAATTTTTTTGATAAATTTTGAGCTTCAGCAACTAATAATCTTGATTTGTTTTTACATAGTTAATTATCAAATTCTTTTAAGGTAATAATTTTATTTTACTCAATTCTAATAAATTCAATGTTTCGTTTTTCCTTTATTTTGTATCACAAATTTATTACAATGATAATAAAAATTACATTTGTAAATCACTTCCAACTTATTAGCCAAACTCGCTAGAAAGACTCCTAAATACGTAAGCATTTAAAAATTAATATTCACTAAACATTTTTTTTTGCAAAGTACTTACTTAAAAGTTCACTTTTTGAAACCCATCTACAAATGAATTTTTCAAAAATAAAGTTGGTCCCAAACGCAGCCCTTATTTATGTAAGCGCCATGTTAAAAACACACTACCCCTAACATGTAATAAAATCTTAAGCCCAAAGAAGGGTATAGCAGTTGATTAAAGCAAAATTAGACATTATTTATTCAAGCGCCCACGCAAAAACAATGATAACATTTGTCATACGTGTGGTGTTGCTGTTTTACGAGTTCCTTTTAGATCTGAATTTTGTACACACGAGTGTATACATACATACAAGTATACATATATGGATAGAGAGAGAATCAAATGCAGTGGTATCAACTCACATGGGTGTTGGTGCCCAGTGGTAGATGGGCCCCATACAAGCTGGCAGGAGATACATACAGTGGGTCCCACGTGCAGTATCAGCACATGGGTGCACCACTGTCGTCACCTCACTTTCTTTACCCTTTATCAATGACCAAAAAATTTAAAAGTACTGGCCCTACTTCTTTCAAAATTATATAAATTTTGTTGCATCATATTTCAAAACCATACCACTGCAAAAAATGACAAATCCTACCAAAATCTAGTTTTGATGAAGCACTTCATCCAAAAAATATAAAAATTAAAAAACACAAAGTGATGGACCCTGTACTTTTTAAATTTTGGGTTTGAAAACAACACCACTCTGCAACAAAATAACAAATCCTACCTAAATATTGATGAAGCACTTCATCCAAAAACCATAAATTTAAAATTTTCAAGTAGGTCCACTAATAAAATACACAGAATACAAACCAATCAGTCATTAGTGTAACCAAAAACCTCAATATTTGTGAAAAAAATAATGCTCTTTAGATGCAATATAACCTCTGTTTTCAATTTTAATGTTAAATCTAAACCCTAAAAGAAGCTTCCTCAAGACAATAAAAAGAACAGAACCTGCTTGTAAAACGAAGAAAAAATAACCAAGTTCAAAAAAATGAAAAACCAAATGCACAAGCTTACGATCACCGAGCCAAAATATTGAAAAGCGTGAAAACATCAACAATATAGACTGTGCCACCAACACAAACAATTTACGAAGCAAGTCACATAAAATAAAAACCAAATACACAAATCAGTAAAAAATTAGTAGTAAATATTGCCTTATAATTTAAACCGTGATTGACAAGTAAGGTCTTTTGCTTGAAGAGGGCTAGCAAACATACATTAAAAAAAAAAAAAACAATTTCCTCTCAACTATTCCTCTTTTTTTCACTATTTTCATCCAATTTACTGTCTATTTTGTATTACAACAATTATGGCACCGGATACATAGATACAACATTTTTTTGTGACTGGTGAAACTAACCCATCTGAAAATTTACCTTTTTTCTTCCCTCCTAATTTTCATTTCTTTTTATGCCCCCTTCAAACACTAAACTTGCTCCATTTGAGTACACACCAAATCAGCCTTGAAACTTGTTGCCACTTCTTCACCATCTGGTTCTGCTGCTTTTGTAAATACTATAAAAACTCATTTTTCTAATTTCTTACACTACCGACATATGGGACTGTCATTAATTTAATTTAGGAAAAGAGGCAGTCGAAAATTACAGTCCCCCATTAAGAGAACTTTAACTCTTTTTTCTCACTGCTACAAAATATTGATTGTCACCTTTCTTTTTTACTTGTGGTCCACTCTAAATTTATTAAGAGATGTGGGAAATAGTACAACAAAAGAGGGGATTGTAAGTGGGTAGGACCCTCTTGCTTTCACTGATTTCGATGTATTTTTTTGCATTTAAGCAGGCAGATTTATATATATATATATATAAATTATAGTATATAATAGTAGATAATTATGGTATTGGTGATGAGGTACTGGGTGTTATAGTGGGGATGATGGGGTTTTCTTTACAAGATCTTGATCCTGATGAATATAACTTCTTTATATACCTTCCTGCAAAGAACACAAAAATAACAATAAAACAAGTCATAACAAGTTAAAATTCAATTAGAGATGGGTCTTTAGGCTATATGATATACTAAAAGAACCAAATGTATCAATTTATTTATACACTTCCAAAAATCTGCATCCTCTTAAGAAATTCACTTAATCTGCAACCTTTAAAGAAAATGATATGCTAATTATGTACTAGTTTTTTCTAGCCTCAACAAACGGGCAAAAAATAAATCAATAAATGACATAATTGGAACTACACCCCAAACTTATCTTTGTATTGGAAAAATGATTTGGGTGCCAAATATTAGAGCTACATATTACCATAAACATCTCTACATCATGAACCCAAATATATTTATTTAGACTGAAAAAACCCCAAGACAAGTGCTTATCATGGCAATAGCAAACAAAAACACGGCATCAAAAAAGCTAAAAAGCTAGATTACTAATAAACAATAACCAACTATATACTACTAAAAGGCTAAATTAACTAATAGAGCATAACCAATGCGATGGATGATAAAACATACCTAAAAGTTAAGGAAGCTAAAAAAGCATTGGTCTTAGCATCACATTCCAATGGCTCCAGGACCAGAAGAGAACCTGAAAATAATATTGAATCAAATTAAAATCTTGTGACGAAAGCACACTACTAAACATATACCAAACAAGTATGACTGTACATATATATACCAAACAAGTATATTCATATTCGAGAATATTGTAAATAGCAATACATCGTATACCTGGGGACGTGAAAGTAACATGAATTGAAGGAAGCCATGTCGAGGGTAGACGATGCAGGTAACAACGCCGAAGTGATCAAGCTGTTGTTAGCAGAGGAGCCTGAGATCAAACCCGAACTTAAGCCTGGTACTGCAATGGACTTTTCAGCCTCGAAGGTAGAATTAAAGGTGGTAATGATGTCTCCGGAAGCTTTAGGAGATGCAAAGGGACTGTCCGGGAGAATAAGGTTGTGTTCCAAACTGCAAGATTGTGCAACTTCATTATAGTTTTTATACATATCAAAAGAGATAATAGTTTTTGTTTTTTCAAAACTTTTAAAAATCAAATTTTCTTTTTCTTTTCTAAATTTGACTGCCATTTGAATAGTCAGAGCTGAGATGCACTAGCTTTTCTTAATTTGGTTAAATCTAGTTTTTTTTTTTTAAAACAAGTACACAAAAAAAACCTTGATTTTGCTTTAAAAGTTGTAATCAAACAAAACCGAAACCGTTGCTGGACAAAATAAACATTATGAGGTAAAACCCAAAATAGAGGGACATTTTGAAACTAGGAAGGAAACCTTGATAACGACCAAGAATTGGAATAAAAATAGATTAGTTGTGAGGTATAAAGCTCTATTTTTGAACAACAAAAGTTTAAAATATATATATATATATACTATTGCGAGTAACTTTCAAGTTTCATAGTAGCAAGTATTCAAAAATTTTCTAACCTTTCTGGCAAATCATTTTTTTGATCTTTTTGAGTGGGGCTATCTTTGCCATTGCCAGTAACAATCAGAGTGCCATTTGAAGCAGGTGGTGACTCTCTTTCCTTTTCTTTCTCATTATTCAAATTTACAGTGTTTTTGGATTCCTGATCAGTCACCACAGATGCAGAAACTGGCATTGCAGAGTTTGAGATATGGAAGCCATTTTCTGCAATAATAATATTAGTATAATTAAATAAAGAGAAGAAAAAGAAAGAAAACATTGCATGATCAACTTTTTATCTGTTTATTATTTATCTAGAGCTTGCTAGGATGCAGCTTAGGCTCCTCCTATTCTATAAGTATCATATTATTATCTTATAACAAAAACGGGTGGTGCATTTCACGCCTAAGCTTTCCCACCAAGCGCTTTTTCTAGTTTGTCAATAAGAAAGCTAAAAATATTACCCGGAATTCATTCTTTTAAAAAAAAAAAAAAGCTAAAAAAATATTTTAATAAGAGGCACAAAAAATAATTCTGAATCGGTATTCAAGAGAATAAAAAAAAAAAAAACATTTCTTTTCTTGAAAGATATTTCTATAGTGGAGAGACCAAAAAGCATGGTATAATTCAGCTCGTTTGAATACACAGCTACAGTTGAATAAGACAGGCCCCCACAAGGCAATACACTGCTTGCAGTGGCCGATGACAAAATTGAAGAGACTCCTAACTTTGAAATGATGATATAATCTTTATATATAAATTGATGCCTTTTGTAGTGACATTTTTAACTACAATACAATACAATAATTATAACCAAAAAATGAACACAAATAACAAGGCTACAAAAGGTTGCAAGAAACAACTTTAATTCATCTACTGCTTTTTTAAAAAAAACACATGAAAATCCACGCACCGCCAGTGTATTATAATTAAATTCTTTAGCATAATAATATTACAAAAAGTACAATATTTTTTAAAATAACCACACTTGAAATAACATACATTACTTACCATGGCAGAATAATTTTGAAAGTAAAAACATGCATATTATTCATTCAACTGTCGCATTCTGTTTTTTCCACATTTTCCGTTTCTAGTTTTCGTGAAATACCCTCTGTATTTTTCTAAAACCAGCTAACTCCAAATTTCGAACAACCCATGATGGAAGTGCGAGACTTCTGGCAGAAATAACTTGTGTTTACCAATATTTTTCTACTTTTGGTGCAATTCAAGATATGGATCGGATGGCATTTTACCCAAATCATTTGTAAAACATAATTCAGAGTAGCATATGCATACCTATCACGGAGTCAGGGCTGGTACGATCAGAAGGGAGAACGAGGCTTTGATTGAAGAAACTAGGAGAGTGAGTTGGGGACGCAATGGCGGACCCGTTAGAGAGGCTCCGAGTGAGGTGGTGGTGGTGCCGCTTCACATCAAGGAGCTGCAGACTCATCAGCCTTCGGCCTTGGAGCTCTATCGCCTGCTGCAGCTCAGCTTGCTCCTCAAGTTTCCTCCTCCACAGTATGTCCTGGCCATTACCATTACCGAACATCCTCCCTGCATAGGGCAAAATGAAAATTTAAATAGTGCGGGAAAAAAAATGAGCATTGGAGAAAAGCAAAAATACCAGAAATTTAGGAATTGTTTGTCTGGGATTATATTAGTATATTATTATTATTATTATTATATACTAAAATAGTTTAAGTACAACCTGTAAGCTCAATTTTTTTATGCTTTTTGGCTTAAAAATTAACAGGCATTTGGCTGCTTAAGCTTGTATGCAAAGCTTTTCTCGCAGCTTTGGACTTAAAAAAGCTAGTAGTGGTAAGTTGGTTAAATCCAACTTTTCACTTAAGTCAACTTGGAGTAGTGAAAAATAGAATAAATACCCTTCATAGTTCCAACAAGCATCATATAAAATATAAAACATAAAGTAAAAAATATTTGGTATCCAACGCAACTTTTACATAAATAAAGTTTAAAAAAGAAAGTAGCAATAAACTTGCAAGGAACCAAACAAGACTTTGACGCATGCACTCGACATTCAGCATAATTAAAAAGGAAGAAAATACTAATCCAGTATCAGTTAAGGATGGGATTGGATGACATTTGTTTCATTCGTGCATGAATACTTTACAATGCACTTTAAAAAAAAAGAAAAGCGATCTGCATACCTAGCGGGAGATCAAAAGGGTCCGCTCTCGAATCCAAACCGGTAGGACTACCACATGAGAAATCGCCTCTCTCCATTTGCTGTTTCCTGCAATTTCCAAACACATATAAGCAAAAAACTATAAATCATACTTAACTTAATTTTGGATATAGATATAAAGAAAGGGAGAGAGGGAGTGCCTGAACTTGTCGGGGATCTTGCCCTTCTCCTTGTATGGCTTAACAAGCACCCTAGCATCGCACACAAAATGCGGGTTTCCTTTAGCAAGTATTAGCTTTACAGTCTCAGGGTACACAAAAGTCACAAACCCGAACATTCGCTTTTGTTGATAAGGGATCCTCACATCTTGCACTGGCCCATATATACTTCAACAAAAAATAAATTTTGATTAGCAACATGCAAGACTTTACTAGTTGCAACATTACAGTTATTATTATCATTAACATAAAATTCAGGAAAGGTGTACCTAAAATAGTTGGATACATCCTCTTCTCTAAATGTGCTATCAGCCGGGAAAGTTAAGTAGATCTGTCTCGAACCCGGGCTCATACAAAAGTCGTTCCTATCGAACCGTGGTCTCCCCAATTTGTGCATTTCATCACCCAGCATTAAAGCAGCAGTAGCCCTTTAACATGTAAAACAAGAATAATTGTTATTACCAAACATTCAAAATATAGAGTTAGCTATACACATAAATAAATTTGTTAAGTTCGTAGCAAAAATGCGAGTGAAAGGAGGGTTGGTGTAACAGTTGTGATTTAATTCAATTTAACGTATTCATACATTAGATAGCTGCAATTACAATTTTTTAGTTTTTGCTTTTGTGGTTGCTTTGCCCAAATTTATTTCAACAATTAGTGCACAAAATCAGGTAAGAAAGTTTTTTACACTTTTTTGATAGCTAAATTTCTGCCCCACCGACAAATATCAGAAAATATAAGCAACATGGAGTTCATAAAATAATAAAATGTTGCGATACTTAAGTCTAACCTGAACAAGATTTCAACACACTTTATAATTCACTAACATGAATTTCATCAAATCAGCAACAAATTTATTTACTTGGTTAAAAGCTATTAATTCCAGTAAAAAAACGCTTTCTTTTTAGAACTTAATTTCACATAATAATAATAATAATAATAATAAATAGTAAAAAGTTGCATTTTTTACATAAAAACAGATACTACACCAAATTAGCAAAAAAGTAGCAATTTATACCAATTGGGGTAACTTTTCTTTCCACTGAAAAATAAGCAAAAATACTTTGATAGTTATAAAAAAAAAAAAAAAAAAACTTTTCTCTGTTGAGTACTTCTCACACAGACCAAACTAATCAAAAAACATTTATTAACAATAATTGAAGTTTTTGGTACAAAAATAATAACAGTAAAAAATGTTAAATTACCTTTGGCTATCAGTTTGGTGCTGCTGAAGAAGCAGGCCCATCGCCCCCAAACCCGAGCCCGAATACGGGAAACTCGCCGCCATCCCCCGCTTAGCCTCCACGGCCTCACCGCCCACCACGTCACCACCGTGCAGAAACCGACACCCGCTCCCATTCTTACAATACCCCCTTGCGTAGTACAAGCACGGCTTCCACCCGAACCCGCAAGTGCTCTCATCCGACCCGTACACAAAACCACCGTTCGGCCCCTCGTCCAGAAACGAGAGCTGCTCGTGCAGCGCCAGCTCATCGATTAAATCAGTATTATTGTTACTATTACTATTATTATTACTATTGCTAGTGTTATAAATTGGGGAATTAATGTTGGGGGACCAAGGGAGGGGCCTAGGGGTAGAAGGGGAATTACACAACCCGAGGTCCTGACGGGCTTTGAGGACGACGGATTGGAGGAGGGATTCGGGTCCGAAGGCGAGCCGAATCATCTCCTTCTCGCCATGGTCTTGGATCAGGAGCACGCCCATGATCTTTGAGGCGTTTTCGGGGTCGAGGTTCTGGATCCGGGTTAGCACTACCCGCGTTGCTTCGTATGTATCCATGTTTGTGTATCTATATGCTTTGTTGTATGCTCACCAGCTGTTTGTAAAAAGTTCTCAAAGAAATTTGTACTCTTTTCTACAACTACCGGAGACTAGTGGCTGTGTTTCTTGTTCCTGCACAAAACCCAGAGTGAGAAAGTGAGATTAAAGTTGTTGAAAAAGTTGGAATTCTCGTGGGGGGGAGAGGAGAAAAGCAGAGGAAAATGAAAAAAATTAGAGATATATATGTGATGGGGAAAAGCTAAGAAAAGTTGAAAGCACATGTATTTCTCTCTAAAAGTATGGCTTACCCATGAAATCAATTTGCGAATTACACATGAAATCACAGTTAATTTAGTAAAATATGAGAAAAATATGAAAGCAGAGGAAAATAGATGAAATTTGTAGATACATATGAGGGGAAAAAAATCTAAGAAATAGAGAAAGCTCAGGTCTGTCTCTTATCTATCTCCCTCCCTCTCTCTCAGTATAGTTTACACAGGAAATCAATTTATAAATTTTATATGAAAATCTAGCGAATGGAGTTATAGAAAAGCTGGGAAAAGAATGAAAGCAGAGAATAATACATGATTACTACTTTATATAGATATACATATATGAGGAAAAAGCTAACAAAAGGATAGAACACGAGTTACTGACTCTAAAAGTAAGGAAATAAATTTTAAAATTGTAAACGAAAATCAGAGTTAATTGAAATTTAACTACTGTATGACTAGTAGCACTTTAAAGTAAACTATGTAGTGAGGAGCCATTGAAGAGCTAGTTGAGCACTTTATTTTCCCTCTCTTTCACCTACTCAGTTTGTATCTCAATAAAGTTGGAATAAGATGATGCTAGTGGTCAAAGCTTTTTCGCCTCAAAAGAAAGACCACCGTCTTTGGGGTATATCTATGGAGGAGTTAATAAGCAGCTGCTACTTACTGATGGAGCACCAGCAGCAAAAGAGAGAGAGAGAGAGAGAGGGGGGTGTATTAAAATTAAATTTTGCCTTGCTGACTGTGCAATTACACACTGCTTAATGAAAACTCACTCCCCACCAAAATCTTTGTTTTTGTGCCGGAGGCAAGTGGGCAGCAGCTTCCTCTCCCTCTCTCTCCCTCTCTCTCTGTACTGTGGGGAAGTGTTATTGTACGAGACAAGGACTGGTGTATAGCAACTTAATTTGAGCTGATCTAGATCTCTGCTTTTACTCTTAAATAATGCACCTTTTTTTTGGTTTTGTAAAGACCAAACTATTCCCCATTATATAATCCCTTGAACCACTGATAAAAGTTTAGATTAGGTAAAATACTAGTACTTCCTTGTCACACTTTCTAAATTAATAAATTCAAAATTACTTAAATATTTTAATATTAAGACTTGGAATCATTATTACAAATAAAAATTAATTTTCATTATTGGTTTTTCTAATTATTAGGGATAAATTCAATTCAAATATTAATATGGGCCAATTTTGTCATTTGTTTTCAATCCAAAATTTAATT
The DNA here is from genome assembly GCA_001753735.1 of Embelia ribes. Taxonomy (NCBI): domain Eukaryota; kingdom Viridiplantae; phylum Streptophyta; class Magnoliopsida; order Ericales; family Primulaceae; genus Embelia; species Embelia ribes. The sequence goes on from MKEJ01027882.1 coordinate 9,862, forward strand.
TTAAATTATTTAAAGCTGTGTATCAATTTAAATTTAATATTTTGAATTTTATTTTATATTTTTTAAAATCGTATATCAATTTTAATATTTAGATTCTAAATTTGTAGAACTCTTTTATCCTACATGGAATCATATACTGTGAGACTTGGATAAATCTAAGACCTCCCAATATACCAAAAATACTACTAGTACTTTAGTGGATTAATTACTTCAATGGTCCTCGTTGTTTAAAAAAAGTTCTTTGTTGTTCTTAAAATTCTAGTTACCACAATAATGGTCCTCAACATTTGAGAACTTGACAGAGCTGGTCCCTATAAGGGCAGATGAAAATTATATATATATATATATATATGGATTGGTCAAAAATATTGAAAATAAATCAAATACAATTTTCGGATTGAGTCTCTAAAACTTTCTGGATCTATTCCTGCACACATTAAGCACTCGCTACCTTAGAAGCTCCATGATTGGAGATTATCCAGTAGTAGACCCTCCAAAGATCAATATCAATCCACTATGCAATATATACATATAAAATGTATATCTCAAATGTGTATGGAAATAGAAGAGAGAGAGCAACGTTTATACATCCCTAATACCTCTTACCATTGAGTATTTAAAGAAAAATTTAATATTTGAGAGCAAGTTAAGGAATATACTAGTTAAATTCTTATTTGTCTTTATTGTTATTTAGTCATTGTTGTTTTGACTTTATTACGATTTAGCTTACTTGATTGTGTATTGTACATAAATATACTCATGGAAAATAAAATGATAAGCTAATCTCTACATCGAGGAGTTAATACCTTAAATGGATAGTTAAACTGGTAAAAATATATAAGAGAAATGTTTATTGTCCTGTTTTCAAGTTCGAAGGTGTGGTTCAGTATAATAAACATTATACTTTCTAGCACAATAGTCCAGATTGCCCAAAAAATTATTTCAAGGCCAATAAGTTGATATTTAAGTTCTGTTTAGTGTAATAATTTATTGTGAAAAAAATATGACGGAAAATAAATCTTTTCACAAAAAAAATTAGATTTAAGTACAATATTTTTTTTTCCATCATATTTTTCTTCATGTAATCCTTACACCAAACGCACAATTATGGTTCATTTTTGTTCTAGTATTACTAGTCAACTCAAACTAAAATCTCTTCCAAAAAAAAAACAAAAAACAAAACAAGGATTAGAGAATAATAATATTCTTTTATAATATTTTTCTCACTATGAATACTTACCAGAAATAGGAAGCAAATCTCCTCCCCTTTATGCACCTGTTAAGAGGTGGAATTTGTTTTGTTGGATCAATCTTCCTAATCTATTGAAAGATATCAGCATATAGTAGATTGGATTAAAGCATTTCCGAAATAATGTCCTTGGCTAGGAACTTATGTAAATCCAGTAGTAACTTAAGAGCATCATGTATGGACATGGGATGCCTATTTAAATATTTTAACAATCTTTTTCAAATGCATATCACTAAATATCAGCAGATTTTTTTAATAATAATTTCATTACCTTTTTTCTCCCACAATACATACATATTTTCTCATCTTGTTTTAGTTTTCAAGGAAATAGCCTTTTTCTGATTATTAGAAATAAAATAAGTGAACCTCGCTTAAGTAAAATTTTAAAAATTGGTTTATATACATACAAGAAAAAAAGAAGATTGAATTTACAAATAATTCCTCTCTCCGCAAATTATTGTACATAATATTTACAAAAATAATTACAATAAAATATTTTAATATTTTGATATAAAAAATTAAATTTATCCTTATAATATAATTTAATATTTTTATTATATTTAAATATTGAATTATTATAATTTAAAATCTGGTAAAAAAATATATTGTTTTAGCCAAACGAGTGAAAGCAAACAAAACGAAGAAATTGGGTGGAGATCGGTTCTACTTGCAGTTTAAGCGCGTGGAATGCACGATAAAGTACGAAAATTATTGAGGGATGGGATGGGACCCATTCATATGCTTTATACCCATAGTACCACAAACAAGATACTCCACTTGTTGATTGGCTCAAGTGTGTATTTTGGGTGAGTCAATGTTTCTTTCATTAATTAGACATAAAGGTTCTTCCAAATTAAGTGAAGAAAAAATTGGAAAATTCTCTTTGCTTTGCTTATCTTATAATTACATAACCAAATTATTATTATTATTATTAGTCCATTTATCATGTATGCCCTCTCTCTCTCTCCCTCATGTGTATAATTATGCTACTATAATCACCATCATCATTTCAAGAATTATTCAAGTGGGTGGACAAAAAGGGTCACTAGAGCTGTAATTCAACATTGATGTCTACTTTACACGTGTTTATATATATATATGAATGTATGTACGTACGTATGGAAAAGGAAATTATGTAGTGCATGAGTATATAAGGTGCATGTTATTTGTAAGAAAATTCAAGATATTGACGGATCCAATGGGGATGACCTTGGAAATTATATATTATACGTATTTAAAATTAAATATTCTACCACATGTATAAGACAACTTAATAGTTAAATAATTGAATTTAATTTTTTTAGCAAAATTATAGGTCTGTAACTGCTTATATACAACAATAAGTTATATGTTGAACTTGTCCAAATTTTGTGTGCTGAGCAGATATGCAACTTATCTAAAGAACCAAATTTTACAATTAATTATGCATACAATATGCCCACACCCCAAATAAAAAAGGCAAAAAAAAAAAACTTATTTCATCAAACTATTACCCTGTTGGTTCTATTTTAATAGTCTTACTTTTTTTATAAGGATTAAAAAATATTAATTAATATTATTGAAATCCAAAATATTTTTACTTATTATATCTTTTATTAATTATTTCTATGTTGTACAACTCATATGGATGAAATAATTAAATAATTATGATAAACATAAATATTTTAATAATATAATTTTCAACTATTTTTCTAACAATGAAACTTAACTATATATGGGATAGATTAAAAAGAAAAAGGGCTAAAGGTTGGTGTGATGCAATTAGCTTACAAAAATTAGAAGGGCTTAAGCATGGACATGATCCAACATTTTAAATATAAAATATTACAAACTAGGAATAATATATTATCTCTATTTTTAAATAAAACTAGTTATAATAAAATTTTCTTATTTTATAGAAATTTTATTCTTAAAATAGAGAAATTTTGTGCAAAAAAAAAAAAATCTCCCGCAACCAATTTCAATATGAAATTTTATTGCATGGAGATCAAATCCGAGACCAAGAACCTCTTCTCTCTCAGGTGTCCCTTTTAAGGTGCCCCCACAACAAATTTAATGATGAATCTCTGTCCACCGTTTATCCTGTCTTGTGTATTTCTTTCTTTATTTTTTACTGCTTTATGTTCTCCGAGGCATTTGATAATTTATTTCGAGCTAAATATTCGTTTACATTATTATAAAAACCCACGACTCAACACATATTCTTGTACTCGTTAATTACTTCAGATAAGAATAAGCGAAATTACAAAAAATAATTTTAAATTTAGAATTGATCAATGGGATGGAAGATTACTAGTGTAAGAACATATGTTAAGAGTTGAATTAGAAGGGGCTGCATGGCATTAGTATTTTACAGCACTTTTTTTTTTTTGGAAATTGGTATTTTATAGCACTTGCATCTCACAGAACATCTTGAATCGCTAATTTTCAAGCAGCTAAGATTAAAAAATATATATCATGCTAAAATTTCAATAAAAAAAAATTATATTTTCAATCATTAATTTTGTTGGCCTCGTAGACCCGTGTTGGATTTAAATTATTTGTGGAAAAAGATCAAACAAATAATTTTTAAGGTCAAACCACATAAATTCGGTAGGCACTACTGGGTCATATTATATAATCGTATATAATAATAGGATGGTAACTTCTATATTACATTTCTCATTTGGTAATTATATATATATATATATATATATATGCAATCGGCCAATCATGCACGGAATTTACCTTCTATTTGTCATTCATCATATTGCCAAAATATTAGCACGGATTGTTTTCTCTAATCTCAAACAATTAAGGCTACTCATTATTATTTTGTACGTAATTTAACCACAACATTTATTATGAATACCTAATCTTAATCTAAGAGCAGAACCACAAATCAAAAATGATGGAAGGAATATCATTCAAACTTATAAAGGAGCGTAAAACCTTAAAAATTTGGGGTTGCATCGTATATTTAACTTTATTCTAAAATTGCGAAACTCATTAAATATTTACTTATGTTTATGTCCCAAAAATACTATTTCATGGTCCATAAAAATGCATTAATTTATCTCCCAATTAAATATCATAAAAAAAATAACAATAATTTATTAAATTGAAGATGATTGAGTCATTAACTACTTTCCTCCATAACAAAATATCACAACTTAATATTAAATTTTTTAAGTCAAAATATTTTTTAAATAAAAATGGGTGCCCTATATGTACTTTATATTATTATTTTTTTACATATATGCATACAGTTATTTGCTGTAATTTTTTTAGAATTTCCTAAATATAAATAATGGTATTTTTTTACAGACTCGTATTATATGAGTGTGCATGAGAAAAGAAATATTAATCGCAGAGATGAGGTTATTACGAAATTCATACCAAAAAAATTGAGAATTTGGAGATTGATACCGTGGCAACTATCTTTCAATTCAACAAAAAGAATATTACAAATAATTTTGTAGTTTTTAATGTCATTTGTATAATTAATTATGATATTATTAAGTATTTTTTTACTTTATGTTTTCTAATTTTAAAATGTTCAGAAATATATTTCGTCAGTAATAATAAAATAATAGAGATGGTCATTACATTTTTTTATATTGAAGATGAGAGTTATGAGTTAAAATATTAAAAAAAAAAAAATCAATCGTTCTTATATTCATAAATTAAGAAGAAAAAATTAAAATTTTATCCATATTGAGAAAGACAAAGGTGCAACGCACGCATAATTCTTTCAATATATATATAAATATAATAATAAGTATAGATATTAAGCTGAATTTTAGAAATTATGGGGGGGGCTTTTTACGTGTCTTAAATTAATTGAAAGTGACTAGATTGTAGAACTCAATTTCTCATTAATTATTGATTATAAGTGAGTGATTTTGTGCGCCAAATAGAGGGATCTGTAGCCGTATAAAGACGAGCTTGAGGAAATCATAATAGTGTGAAATAATGTTTTGTCTTTAGCTTAAGCTTGGGTCATTATCAAGAGTGATTAAGAAATATATATATATGCATAGGTATATATACAAGTTAAGGAGATGGGTGAACAAGTAATGTGCCAAGGAAAAATATTTGATTATGAAAAAACATGCAATAATGATGTGGGGCCCGCAATCAGTAGTGAAGCAATAAGTTGCCGCTCCTCAATATCATTTTCATTGAAGCTGAAGCTCTCCTTTTTTGACTTAATTTGTTTCGTGTCACCTTTTAATTAAATAATTCATCTTATTTTTTATTTTTTATTTTTTTGTTATATCCTTTTTAAAAATTACAGCTTAATTAAGTTAAACTAGCAGCCAAGAATAATTTAAAAACTTTGCAACCAAATATTTTCTTATTTTTTGATAAAAATATTGAAAAACTAGAGCTCATGAGAACTTTGTTGATCAAAAGTTGGGCAGGGGGTATATACATTACTAGTACATACGCTATGTATATCAATGGTTCACAAGAAAGCACGGAACCAAAATGTTAAGCTAGTGATTGATTGTAACTTGGTCACATAAATCACTTGTGGATGGGGATTATACATACTCAATTTTTTTTCTGTTCATATATTTTGCTCTCACTTCTCTTCTAAATTCTTCTCTCGCTCTCATAATTTTGGTATTTAGATAATGACGTTCTCATGCTTCCACTAATGTTCACACTTCCGTTCAATTTTCACAATTTTGTAACCTACCATTGTATAATGGCAAGAGCAATTGATTTAGTTTAGGGGCTCATAGTGAACTTTATGACTTCAATTAGTTGGCTGAGCCACAAAGGGTTTAGGGTGGTACAACATCCCGAAGCCTTCGTGGCTTAGTCGTAGCTTAGTATTTTATTAGAGGAGAAAATTATTCTTTAGTACATCAAATTATATAAGACTATATCCGATTAATACATCAATAAAAATTAGCGTGGATAACACATCATTATTTCAAAAAATTATAAATTTAGATGTTTCATTACAATTATAATATATCTTTCTTATATATTATACATTTTTTAATTTTGTTATAGATATAAATAGATAATCATAATGTATAATATTTTATTTGCATTGGAAGTTTCATATATTAGCGTTAATATGTTTTATAGGAAATAACCAAGTGAATATGAAAAATAAAAATAAAAATTGAAAGCTGAATTTCATCTAAAACATGAGCTCTTAATAAATTTGTAATAAATAGGCCAAGTAGTACACATGAATCCCCAAGTGAATAAAATATTAATCGTGAAGAGAGCAATGATATTAATAATAATGATAATGATGATAAACAAAGAAATGAAATGAATTCACCTACTGTCAATGAAGAATATGAAAGAGATAAGATTGTGTAAGAAAATATGTAGATTGAAAGTTTGACAAATTCAAGACAAGCCTATATGTACGACCTTTGAAATTGGACGTGCATAAATGCAAAACCTTTGGATACTATAATGGTATTGTGGAAAAATTGTCTAATAAGATATTATGATTTGGAATTTTCTAAATATAATATTGGTCCGAAGGTAAATCACAAGAGGAGTGGTGAATTGAAAATTTAAAAAATATTACTAAAAGTAACAATCAAAACTTAAAATTAAAATAAGTAAAGGAGAAAGAAATACAAACTCGTTTATAATAGTTCGACCAAAGATCTTCTTCGATCCTTTACGTCTACTCTCTCAAGACCAAACGCTTGAGGTTCCGTTAATCTCAACGAAACTAATGCACAACTTTGATTAGCTTTCCGAGTGCTAATCTATCCACTTGAAACACCCATTCAAGTCTTGGAGTATACCCTCACTATGATTTTCAAATAAAGATTAGAAATGAGAAATTATAATATATTTTCTCTCAAAGATATATGATATAATAATTATAGAATACTTTTGAGAGATCTAACATACTAGAATGATATGGAAACTTGGCTTAGTGTGACATGATTTTGTACTTCAATAGCTCAAGAAAATGGAAGTGGGTTTTTGAGCCATTTTGAACACTTGATGAGCAAATTGATGAATTGTCTTATGATTATTGTTGTAAAAATTGTTCTTCATCAGATTTAGAACCCCCTTTATATGTTTTGAGAATCAACTAGCCGTTTTTTTATCATTAATTGCAAGATAACTCAACTTGAGCTGCAATCCAATATGACCGTTATGTTTAAATCCGTAGAGTGTACCGTTACACCAACTCTGCTGTACCGTTACTCTATGCTGTACCGTTACACTGACGCTTGTGTATGGTTACATAGACACTTGTATAACTCTCTAGGAACCGTCACACCCTTTAGTGTACCGGTACTCAAAATCTTGTTCAACTCTCTAGAAGCCATCACACAACCTTGGTGTGGCGTTACATCTTTGGTATACCGGTATACGTTACTTAGCTTCAATCTTTTTGCAGTGTTATTTGGAAGCCGTCACACTGACCTAGTGTACCATTACACTTGTGAGGTACCGTTATGCTGACTTGGTATACCATTACACCAGCTTTATTATTTTTTTGTGGAGCTCACTGGAAGCCATCACAATAGCCTAATATAGCGTTACACCTGTGGTGTACCATTACATTAACTTGGTGTACCGTTACACCAGCTTCATTGTTGAATATTTGAACACTTGTTTGATATTTTGCCAATTTTTCTTAAAATAGTTTTGATAGCCTATTAGATCAAAACAACTGGGGAGATGGTTAATATTTTATCTTAAAGTTTTTATCATCAAAATGCTTAAAAGGGTTTTTCAATAATTTGATTTAACAATCTCCCCCTTTTTTATGATGACAAACTTTTTGACGATAATATTAAAACAAGCTCCCCTTAAATACAAACAATATGACAATAAATAGATTTTAAGGGGCACATTCAACCCAAACAAGTACAAGGGCATAGTTAACCCAAGCAATATAAACTATGATCATGTATAACAATAAACCAAACATAATAATGCATCAACAATTAAATATTAAACCAAATATGATTCATTAAAAATTAAACCAAACATTCAATAAACCAAACATGATTCATTATATAAATCAAAGTTAAAACAAAGCAAAATATATAAAAATATCAACTCAAAAATTAAAATCAAATCAAAAATTAAAATCAAACTTTAATATATCACTCACTCACACTTACTCCCCCTTAACCTTACCCCCCAAACCAAAGTGTAACCCAAGTTTACTCCCCCTTTTGACATCATAAAAAAGAGGGGCTATTTGTCATCATCGTCGTCGTCTTTATCATTGCCTTCATATTCAACGTCACTTTTCGCACTTTCGACTGTCTCATTTTCTCCTCCTTCTTTTTCATAGACTTCTTCTGGAAGGTGAATATCATCGTTACTCAACTTGCTATCATCCTCATAATCGAAAAGTGTAGTTTCGGTACGGAGTTCGATAGGGGTAAGTTGATAAAGATAGTTGAGTTTCTTATCAACTTTGTCAATACGTTTGAGGATTTTTAAGGTGGAAGATTTTTATGAAGGTGAAGAGTTTGGAGAGAGTCAAATTCTTGGATTTTGATTTAGAAATTAAAGTGGAGGAGGAAGGACGAGAAGGTCCGGGAGCTGAAGAACAGTAGGAAGGTTAAAACGTGTTCGGATCGTCGCTTAAAAGATCTAATTTTGGTCTTGAGACTTGAACCTCATTCAACGCCAAATTTTTAAAATTTTATCAAAAATTATGTTGGCTTGGTTGAAAGTCTTGATTCCAATCAAAGTCTTATTGTCCTTTCCAACCGTTTCTTTAGAAAGGTTAATAGAAATTGATTTAAAGAGTATGGTAAGTACCATTCCATAGGGCATTTTGCCCTTAGAAATAGAGCTTTCCATATGCTCTAAAATCATTCGTGGAGTGTCGATCAAATTTTGGTATTTAAGCACATAAATAAAAAAAGCGATAAGGTGTTATACGCTTTGGCATCCACTTAGTTGTGGCTTAATCAATTTGATAATATAGATTTGGACCATACGTTCTAAAAATTTAAGTTGGTCCGTTAACACAAAAGTTTTATTTAGGCAACATTGATTTATAAATTGTTTGTAAAATCATGTCGAAGGTCACTCCTAATTGCTTAGGAATGTCACCTTCCGACGTGAATAAAACCCCTTTGTGGGGATTTAAGTGTAGTAAATAGACAAGGTATTAGATTGAAAAAGCAAGTTTTTCGCTTTGAACTTTAGACATAAAATCCGTGATGTTTTTATCAATATCGCAGGTAACTTTAAAATTTGCGTAGAAAATACACATTAGGTCTGGATAATGGTATTCTTTTAAACCTAGAAAAAATTCCCAATCTTGGAATTTGAAAAGACTCATTAAACCTAATGTGTTGTCGTGTTTGGTTAAAAACTCGATATTGACGCATTCGCCGGGAATCGGAATGTGTTTCATGAAATTTGTTTTATATGCGTTTTGATGTTCAATAGAAAGGAAGTTAAAATAATCCAACTTACGAGATGGAGTTGGATTGGGTTCGGGACCGGTGTTGCTAGAAGACTCAAAGCATTTACAAACTCGTTTTTGGCTTCCCCCTTTGCTCGTTCCTCCACCCCTATGAGCAACGATTTTTTGCCTTGTCCCCTTTTGTGTTGATGTTGTCACTTGAGCTTTTCTTGCACGAGCTTCTTCAATAGTGGTGTCTTTAGGGCAATCCAAGGGTTGAAAGGAAGGGTTTTTAGTGAGAACCATTATGGAAGTGGGTAGGTTAGGGTTTGTTATGAGAGGGAGAAAGCAAGAGAGAGAGAAAAAAGGGAGAGAGGTCGGAGACAAAAAAGAGAGATCGAAGACAGAGAGAGGAGTCGAGGAGAGAGAAAAAGATTGGGTTGTAGAAAGAGAGTATGTTTATAATATAACATTCAAAAATTGTAAAGGGAATAAGTACAAATTTAATATGGTGTACCAATACACTAATATGGAGTGTCAGTACACAGTGTAACGGTACATACAAGTGGAGTACCATTACTCTCTAGTGTAATGGTACACTGAATAGGTGTACTGGTACACGAAAAGTAAAAATAGAAAAATTATGTTCCAACTTTTCATCACTTTGAACTTATAATTAAGTCAAAAACAATTTTAAGTGTTAAATAATTCAGTGATTGAAAATTGAAAATATATTCTCCCCCAAAGTTTCCTTTTAAATATAGTTTTGAAAATATCATAATATTTTACAAAATATTTTCAACAATAATT